>LOJH01011245.1:7763-30008 GCA_001685095.1 Ellobius talpinus
ACACATACTACAGCTAACTCTGTATCTTCCACTGTCATGAAATAGGATTTTTCCTACATATTTTCTTCTGAATGCCATCTTCACTCAATAAAAGCCACATTTCTGAGGCATTTAGTGTGAGTTGCTATTTATGCCACTCAATAATTCACATCATCTGCAAAAAACATGTTTATATCCTTTCCACACCCTTCAGAGATGAAAGGAAGGAGTCTGAGTGCTAAAATGGCCTCATGTGCCCAAATCATGCAAATTTCCTCAACCATTTCCTAGATTTGCAGATGTGGAAATTGCTTCTGGGATTTTTTTTTCTTGTGACTAGGTATACAACGGTATGAATCTCAAATCAGCTTTTGTCCTATCCCATAGTTCTGAAATATCACTCTGCCAATGATGAGAAAGATTTATTACTGAGGCATTGTGCAATTCTGAATGGGGTATAATCTTCTATTTTAATCTTTTCTGAGGCAACTGGATAAAAAATTACAAATGCAAAAGATGCAGGTCCCTATACGTGTGTGCACGGACTTACAGAAAGTAGGCACGTACGGTATGACAACCTAATGGGGAATGAGCATTCCTGCAATACTAGATAGAAATGGGCAAACCTCAGCACTGCACCCTAGGTAGAAAAATAACTAAGGAAGCCTGGGCAATGTGCTACTGTGACACATACAAGACCCTCGATGAAGTGTTTTAGTCTCTAAGGATCCTGGGATCACTCTCATTCTCAGCTTATTGGTTGCCAGGTAAAGAAGGGACTGTAAGTTGTTCAACTTTTTAAGCCTGTGTATTTGCACTTATTCTTATACAGTATTCAAATAATAATGTATCTCATTTGGGAAAAAAAAAACAAGCTTCCAAGACAACAGAAAATCATGTAACCCTATGGAAGAAATAACATCACAAATGACATTCACAGATCTTAGAAATAAGCAGTTTGTTTTCCACCAAGAAATTTATGATGGCCTTTTAAATCATGTAAGAGTTTCTTTTAGAGATATATGTAATGATAAAGTGTTTAAAACTTATCCAGTGGAAAATAATACCAGCATTGTGTTTGAATAAACATTGATGCATTTTAAATGATGATTTCAGCTGAGCCTGATAGAAAAGGGTTTGCAGGTAGCCTTTTCTGAATGACTTACCTCTCTGTTCTGGGGTATTCTTATTCACTCCTGAAGTAATCCCTTTATTGTATCTTAGTAACTATTATGTTGCTATCAAGAGCCACCATGATAAAGGCATCTTAGGAAAGAAAGCATTCAGTCAGGGCTTTCCTTACAGTTTACAGATTATTCTATGATCATCATGGTAGGGGGCATGGCAGCAGGCAAATAAGCAAGCAGGCATGTCACTGGAGCAGGAGCTGAGTGCTTACACCCTAATCCGCAGGAAGAGACAAAGCTAAACTGGGCCTGGTGTGGGCTTTTGAAACTTTGAAGTACATCCCTAATGACAAACCTTCTCCAATGAACAGCAGCTCCTAATACCTCCTAAATGATCCCACCAACTGGGAATCAAAGATTTAAATGTATTAGCTTATGGAGACTACTCTCTTTCAAACCATGTCTTGCAATCAGTAAGCTGGAATCATGAATGGATGGAAGGTACAGGTGATGAACACTACTTTTGTCCAAATGTCTTGAGTCTAGAAAATCTTATAGGCTTCTCCAAGAGGGCGGAATATCAGGAAAGTGGGAGGTTTGGGAAAATAGTAGCAAGAGGTTAGCAAGGGTGGGGCATAAGGAAATTGGAGGGTGGGTTCTTTACACATCCCAGAGGCCAACCCCTCACCCAGTGTCATTCTGAAGTTGCTCTTGGGCATCACTCTGCCTTAGCAGAGAAGTAACCTAGAGCAACTGTGATATAAAGTTTGGAATGTAATTTTCTATCTCTGTTATATTTGTTGAAGTGTCATAAAATATCATTGATGAACTAAATAACTTGAAAATCACTAAGGGTTTTTTCTACTTTTAAAGATGATATGTACCAACCTCATTTCTCTCTATCCCTTTTCCTCCCAAGACCTATACCAAATGAGAATAGTGTTTTAAATTGAACTCTATCATCTTTCCTAGTGATACTACCCACGATGTTCAGTTTATTGATATTATCCTGCTAACACTATTTTAGCTCTAAGGTTGAGGACAACAGTTACTGAAGAAAGACAAAGTGTTATGGGATAATCATTTTTGTATGCTGTGAAGATGTGTCTCTGCCAAGCCACCTTCTGATTGGTTTAATAAAGAGCTGAATGACCAATAGCCAAGCAGGAGAAGATAGGTGGGACTTCCGGGCAGAGATACAAAGTCTGGAAGAGCTGAGAGGTAGAATTCACCAGCCAGACATGGAGGAAGTGGAATTCATGGTTCTGAGCAGAGTTAATGAGCCATGTGGCAGAATGTAGACTAATGAAAATTGGCTAATTTAAGTTTTAAGTGCTAGTTGGGACAAGCCTAAGCTAAGACTAAGCTTTCAGACTTAATAAGAAATCTCAGTTATCTTGTTTGGGAGCTGGCAGTCCAAAGAATTATAACAAAGAATAAGAGAAAAGTATTTGAATACAGAGTCACCTTTTAAATATACAGGAACTTGATAAACATTGCACACCACATTCTTCTTGTCCTAAATATTGCTCTTGAATTTGGCTTCTTAAACTAAATGTTTTTGGCAAAAATATAAATTATATCATTCACTAATCCACCTTTTTCACTGTGTCCTCAAAGATTCTGAGACTAAAATGGAGACATTGAAGCTTTTATGCATTCCTCAAAAAAGCTCATCTCTACCTGTTGTCCCATCCTCAACAGGGACATCTGGCACTTCTGTGCCATAATTCACAATGTCTTTGAATTATTTTTAGGGTGTTACAGGTCATCTGGGCTCATCCTTCTCTTCTGGGGAGGCTGCTACGGTTACATGAGAGTCATGTTCTCCACATTCCACATTCTTCGTCCTCAGTAGACCACAAAGTCCCCAGTTCAACTTACTTTTTAATTTTTTTCTTATTGTACTTATTTACTCTTTTTATTCCCCACTTATGGGAATCCTTACATATCTCTTTATCTGTGCCAGTTTACTCAATGAATGAGCCTGTGCTTTATTTATTTTATATGTCTGTTCCCCCAGACTACTGAGCTGATTGTCCAAGCAATCAGCTTCCTTCTGAGTGATCAGTTGTCACTATGGACGAGTGTGTTCAAACCTGAACTCATCTTTCTCCAAATTGTGGGTTCCCTTTAAAAGCATCCTTTCTGCCCAGCATCTCCCATCACCGTGTTTGCTATACACTTTGGTGTCATCACATTTTAGCTGCTTATTTTCATCACCTCGATCCCAAACTTTCTATGCTTGCTCTTTAAAAAAATATTTTTAAATTAAGCCATTTTTCTCTGTTATGCAACAGTCCTTAGGTGATTTTGACACCTACAGTGCTCACAGGACTTCTGCAGCCCCCTTTTCTCCACCCCTTGGGAATGCCTTCTGCATCCCCATGTCTTCTGTGCCGATCCTGGCTTGCCTGATTCAAAACTGCCTTCACTGTTGTAGATTCAGTTAAGTGTGAGCAAAATTGTTACATTTAAAACAAACTGAATGGTAGCTTTATTAGTGGGATGTCTTTACGTGTATGCTGCTTAGAGAAAAAAAATGAACCCAACTTTCTTTGACTATGGAATAATTTTCTATTCTTCTATATAATTATGATTTATTACCAGAGCCTTAATTTAAGTCCTAACAACTCAAAGCTTGCATTTTTAGAAGCCTCTTCATTGCTTCCTGTGAGGAAGAGAATCAGCCCTTCATCTGCGTTTAATCATTTTGTATTCAAAATCTCTGCAGCCCTTTTATGAAACAGATAGAAAATCCAGAGCATTACTGAAGATTTATGGGGCTTGTATGCAATCCAGGAGATGCCAGTGTTTTTGGCTTATTATCTTCACATGTGACAATTGGAACTTCACCCTATTTATGAAGCAGTAACTCTTCATCTTCCCAGAATTACCTCTGCAACTGCTGACTCCAGCCCATTAATTGATACTCTATCTTGTTTCTCTGCCCCCATTCTCATCCTGCAAGCATCTACCTCCTATCCTAAAACTTCTACTAAAGGCTTCCCTGTAATTCCTCAACACAAAAAGTAAAGGCTAGACCTCCCTGAGCCTCACTAGCTAGCTAATTTAGTCTGCAATATCAAGGCATGTAGTTATTCAACAAATATCATATGATACTGACATAACCTCAGAATAATAACAGTAAGGAAGATTAGATATGATAGAGTCAAAAATATCCATGTTTCTATAAAAATAAGATGTTTAGGAACAGTTCTAAAAACTAATATGTGAAGGAACAGTGCCTGAAGTGTATGTCATCCAAAGACCGAGAAGCAAATGTGCCACAGAGTCTACTGTCTCCCCCTTCCTGCCCCGTCAAACTCCTTCTCCAGGCTTTCTGGTTCCTATCATCTCCCAGCAGAACCTTACTCAGGCAAAAACAAGCAGAACATGAGCTAATAAGTCAGCTCTCCTGAGGACTATGGCATTTTCTGTTGAAATCCTAAGTATATTTATATCCAAAATGTATGCTGGTTGGTTAATTGAAGCCTCAGTATGAGAAGAGTTAATTCATCGGCCAAAACATCAGCATTGTAAAGGGGACATAATTTAGACTTGTCTGTGCTACGTTAGTATAAATGACAACCCATTCGAATATCTCCACCGAGGTTTGCATTACTGTTTCTCCAGGGCCCCAAAAGAACAGAGTATGCCTACATGTGGAGGGGAAGCAGGGTTTTCTTTAAATGGGGATCATCTTTATGATTAGTTGTGTATCTCTGGTCACTCTCAGCAGACATCTACTGGATGATCTGTGAATGGACAGGGAAAGGACTTTTATAGCTAAAGGTACTTCATGAAACGTTTGAAAGTATTGGTTGCCTTATTCTCTCAAGGGAAGAGAAAGAAGCCTGACAACCACACAAAGTTATAACTCTCATTGGGGTAACAAGGCTCAAAGCTATGACTTCTCACATGATGCTACCCAAAAATGTTTACAGCCATGTCATTAGCAGGTGCTTGAAGTCCTATATGAAAATTTCTAAATGGATATCCCAGAAATCCACAATGCAGGTAGCTCCTCCTTCAGTCACCATGATGCAAACACTTATGAGTCTTTGTCTTCTTTGGGTGATAGGAACTTCTTTCTAGGAAGTGGCTCAGGTCCCAAACTAGATGTGTTTTCATTGCTCCTTTGCTTTTCCAAGTTCAAATAACCATAAAATCACGCCCTTGTTTGTCCCCATGAACCTTGGTGTGCATCAATTTTCCTACTGGCCCTCCTCTAATCTGGGTCAAACTAGTTCTTAACATATGAAATAAATGCATCTCTGCCTGCCTTTTACTTAATTCTAACCATTTGCCAAAAGCCATTCAAATTCGTTATTTTAGAGATTATCATTTTGTATTGAAAAGCACTTTGTTATCTGTCTTAGAAATAGAACTGACATTTTAAAATATACATTATCAATTAAAAAAAGTCCCTTACCTCCACAACTATGTCTTCCTAACACAATCTCTTTCTGTCCCCTTCATCCCATCCACCTAGACTTTACGAATCCAACATGTTCCATTCCATCCCTGAACTTTCTCAGATGCTGATTCTCATTGAACCCAGTGTTCTGGAGCATGCTGCTTCTTTTCCCCAGACGGCATATGGAAGGATCTTGTTGATTCTTAGCTGTCTTACTGTGGCACTGACCCCTGGGGAAATCTTACTGTGCTTTGAAAACCAGTTCTGTTGCTGTGGTTTCTGTATGTAAAGAAGAAACTGGACAGAGCAGAAAGGAATCCGTGCTCTGTGCCATTCTCATTTTGTAGAAGCCTGCGGTTTCGTTGGACCCTTCCCTTGCTTCCTTCCTTCACCCTCTTCTTTTTCCTTCTCACTGTTTCTTCTTTTTGATTTCCCTCTGTCCTTCACAAGATGACTTCTCAAGGCATCAGTCGTTCACATATCTATTCAGTCGAGTACTTTTTTATATGCTTACATTGACTACAGGGGCGTCTGACAATACGCGTCTCTTAATCAAGCAAAACAGATTATTTTAAATTGGCTTCAAACACAAATGATATTATCATATTATTACTGTCATGATTATTATCATTACTGTAGGACTTTTTAGCTTCTCAAACTGCTTCCACTTACCTATTTCTCTTGGTTTGGTCTTTCAGGGTCTAAAATAGATCATGTAACAAGTGTCTAAGAAAATGCTGTTGAAAGTTGGATTTTCAGGATTTTTTCAATAATATGAAACAATGATCCTTTGAGCCTATACTTGACAGACCCAATGAGGAGAAACTGAGCATCACCTTCCCTAAGGAATTTCGAAGGCATGCCTCCATTGTCTTCCAGAAGCAAATAGTTCTGGATGACTTTTTTCAGATTTTAAACTGAATTATTAGACCCTCAAAAGTATTTCCCCAGTAGTAAGCCAGCGTCTCACACACCTTTCTGTTGACTTTTTCTGCTGCTCTCAGTTCACACAATGATTTTTCATTCATTACAACTAAGGAATAAACACAAAGTATAACCAAACAGACTTTCTTCCTCTGGTGTTGGCTGTTCCTGTTCTGGGAGGCTGTGTCATATGCACAACTAATCTCCATGTCTAGTTGACTTCCTCCCATGATCTCTGACAGTTCCTTGACCAGCATTTTGCATGATGCTGACACTTTTAAAAGCACCCGTCAGGTATTTTTGTTAAGTTATATGTCAGTTTTGCCTTGACCAGTGTTTACTTGTGATTTCATTGGGGTATGTATTTGAAGGAAGAATGTCAAAGAGAGATGAGACCCTCTAGTTTAAGAACTTTTGTGGACTATGAGTCAGGGTTTTTGTAGGTGACAAGATTTTCCTTGATTGATTTTTAATCCTCAGTGTTTCTAAGTATGAAGCTTTTCTTCTGCTGTGTGAAGTTTGCATTGAACCCCGTCTGGTGTGCCTCTGTACATAGTGAAGCTCTGTAAAACTCTCACTTACTTCTTCTTTGATATTCTCATTCCTTTATCTTTGTCCTCATGCAATGCTGTTTACACCATCATTTATTAGCAGTTTGTTTATATGGTATCCTGAGTTGCTTACTTTTTTCAGTAAATTAGTGCCAAAGATAAGTTAAAAGGGAAGGGTTCTTCTGTCTCTTTCTCCCCCGTTTACAAGGTTCAACAAGCTTTGCTTTCAGATCTCCACACACTCAGAACTGAAATACAAGGAGGGGTAATTGCTGCTCCTTCTTCTCTTAATAATTAAAAAAATCCTTTTTCCTATTTTGGCCTCTGAATACTTCAAAGCAATGACTTGCGATTTGCAGCATTCTTTGCTTCCTTCTGGCCTGCAGCTGGCAGGGTGGGCATGCTGGTTGTATGCCTTGGCCCTCTTGCCCCAGTCCTAAACGAAGTGGAGCCAAGAGTTTGGTCATTCTGACACCAGACGCTATAAGCAAAGTGTGGCTATGTTTTCTGTGGCAAATGAGGGAGATGGCCCACGGTTGACATTGACAGGTTGGTTTTCGGTTACCAGCTGCCCAACTCTGGGAGTTTCCCACTCCCTTAAGGCTCTGGGACACCAGCATGAGGTAATGTTCCTTTGTCTTCAGCAACACTTGTCACAACCAATGTTCAGACTATTAGATAAAAGCCAATTTTGTGATTTTACGATTTTCTTTCCTCATTAAAGTAAGTCATATGAAGAAAACATAAATTGGAGCTGTCTTCCAGATTTGCATGTTGTGGTTTACCCTGGCTTCCTGTTTATTATTGAGCCACTTCAAAAGACTGAAATTCTAGAATCCTTAAAAATGACTCCACAAATTACATTCAACATTCTAAGCAGAAAAGTATTTTTTGTACAAATATTAAAACTAAGGTAGACAAGGGACTCTATCTAAAAGTGTAGATGATCAAGAGTCAGCTTACCCAGTCAGTCAGTCACCCTATCTGCATGACATTGGCTCTCTCCCGCCTTCTGTTCTAATGTTAGTTGTGTCAGGGTTAATGCCTGCTGAGTGGTGAGAGACAGGTAGTAATTAGGTTTCCTAGTTCTAGAAAGACCTGTTTTCAAAAAGTCACAAATTAGAGGGAAATCAAACAAATGGCTAAGATGGTTTCTTAGATTCTTCATGCATTACAGTATCTGCCTATCAAACTTTGACTGTGCATAAAGTTGTTCTATATTTAATTTGTGAGTGAATTCCCTTTAGGATAAATACATGGAAAGAGGATGACCTTGTTAGTTAAAGTGATGCTTGACATAATTTTAGAAATTACAGCAATCTTCTAATGCTAGCAAATCCTGCGGTTCATGTAGTGTTTCCTGAAGTATAATTCATACTCCAACTATGAAGGACCAAAGCCTGCAACTGGACACAACAACAAAGGTCCAGAGACATTGTGGAATTGTCATCTTCTTGCCTTATACCTTACAAGTCAATCACTGATATTCAATCTTTGTCGACCTCTCTTCTGACTCAGTATGTCTCACCACCATTCACGCTGTTCCCACCTGTTCCCATTGTATACTGCATCTCTTGAGTCATTTGAAGATTCTTCTAAGATTAATGCAGACAAAAAAAAAACACCATGCTTGTCATCTGGTCTGTGCTGAGTCTTCAGACGGGAAGTCCTTTAGAGGTGAACTTTAGGTATGTCGCTTGTTTAAGAAATGTAGGGAAACTCTATGCCTGTCTGGGAATGTGCAGGGGCATGTGAGACAGGAAAACATTGATTTTGGAGGAAGACAAATCTTCTATTTACCTTTATTTCCTTCATCAGAATTGCATGCCCACTGGAGGTTTTACGTACTTTCTAATCTTTTTCTGTGTTTAGAAATGGGAAATATATGAGTTTATCTATGTATACGTATATATGTATACACAAATATATATGTATTTGTGTAATTTTATAGATTCATATATTTGAATATATATCTTCAACCATGTGTCATGGGAATATTAATGACAAAAGAATTGAGAGTCTTGCATAGTGTCCAGCTTTTCGGAGTACTCCATTGGTTATATAAATAAGAAAGTTGAGAGGAATGTAAATCTCTCCCTTGTAGATGCTAAATGATGAGGTAGAAAAAAACAGTTACATATTACACAGTGTTAAATTCTAAGATTAGATTTAAGATAAATTATTTGAAACGAACCGTTAATGTGAAGTCAGCTCCCATTTGGTGCTCACCCTTGGAGCAAGCTTTTAGAAGCTGTAGAGAATTCTTCTGCCTCTGTATGATTTACGCTCAGCAGGCATTGAAGAGCACAGCACTTGCTCTTGTCTCCTATGTGGAGGTTCGCTCCGTAAATATCCCTGTTCCCCCTTCACGCCTTCCTTTCTTCACTTCATTCTAATAACGACCTGTAAGTACAAGAAAAATTACTGTCAGGTAAAAGCTTTTTTAATAGATCCTGCAATGAAAATTATAATTACTTTAAAGCAGTCAGATTGTACTACTGAGAGGTAAGGACTCGAATGTGTTCTTCCTAAGCACTCTATCGCATCTCCAGTGATACATGCTGAAGCCCTGGAGGAGCCCCCCTCCAAGAACTGACATGACAATCTCCCTGCTGATGAGAACCAGTTCAATTCCATATTGTGTTATTATAAAGCTACATAAGTGGGAACGAGAGATGACATCAGGCACTCACATGATCATCATTTAAGGGCTTTGATGTGTGAATACATAATTTTTTACCTATCTCCTATATGCGTCCTACGGTCACTCTTTTGGATAAAATGGAAAGGAGGAATAACTCTTCGTATTAAGGGTAAATTTGTGTATTTCAGTAGAGACTGCCTCACAATTGACGCCAGTTGGATGTCCTGTTGACATTGGATTTGTTTACAACATAAATAATATTCAGGTTATGACTGATATGAAAACAGGCATTGTAAGATTGCCTAGATCACCCCTGTTCATAAAAACTGGAGTTTTTAATTGCGTAAGTGCTATGCTAATTACCATACATACATCATTTCATTTCATCCATTCAACGGCTCTTACTTAATATACTAATATTCCTGTCCCTTGGGAGTGGCAGAGCCTGAGGTTTAAATATGCTAGATAGGCACATGAGAAGTGTTCAGTCAGATGCAAACACACTAACACCGGTCCACACCTCCTCATCATGGCTGCCCCATTTGCCCATAGACAATTCAGTACCCTGTATTTAAGAAAGCATTTTCCATATGTGTGAAAGTAAATTATTGTCCATTTGTGTCTTTGAAAGAAAATTGTTCTCTCTGATAAATCAGGCGTTTTACAAAATTACATTTTTAAAATACTTGACATCATATCTAAGGTTAACTGTTAATAATCAGTCACTTTCATTCAGCACGGATCTTTCTGACAGTCCAGGATGCTGACAAACATACTGAATTATTTAAGTTCCAGTAAAGTCAGTTTTGGGCTCAGTTATCTAAGACAGCGTTTATTTTACTTCAATCCAATAAATACTTGTTGAGTGTGTGCTGTGGGCCAAGCACAGATGGTGATATAAGGAATATCACTTTGAGTTTGATGGGGGAACACATACCACTTTGAGGGATAGGCACACTGGGAAAAAGAGAACACACAGGCCAATCAGATTTCATTAAGGGAGAGAAGTCCTTCAGATCTGTAGATTCTAATTATATGTGATTTGAATATGAGTAGATGTGAGCCAAAGAGAAGAAAGAGGTGACAGCTTACTGCTTGAGGCATTGGAGTGAGCAGAGGCCCTGGAGATTCTGGAGCATTTGCTTAGAACATGGCAAGCTTTGCTGCCCTGAATTGGGAGGTAGAGGTCATAGAAAGGACACTAGCAAGCTGGCAAGAACACAGAAGTGCCATGTGGAGAAGGTGGTCTCTATGGTTCAGTGACTGGGTGCCTGTAAATAAAAGTCACATTATAGTACTCAAACACACCAGATCCACTCTGGTGAAGGTGACAGAGAACGTAAAAGGAATGTTACACACATCTCCTTTGCTTTATTCAATACCCTTGGGCTGTGCACGTGTGTCTAAAGAAAACATTTCCAAACTGATGGTTAGTAAAACGACTCCAAGAACACGGGGGAATTAAACTCCATAGAACACGATGGAAGGAGCCAACCAGAGAGGGAATAAGGCTTGAAGCATCTTTTTTTTTCTCCAATTCAGATAGAGTATGAGAAGTTTTGAGGAAAATTCACTTGGTTTTTCTGTCAGTCAGTCTCTCCAGACCTGTATCTTCGGACTGTCACTATGAGTGGATATTAATTCAACTACATTGTTGATTCTATGCAGTTGATTCTAGCTCCTTTTTGAACTAGTCAAAGAAGATTCATCGAGCATGTGTGCTCCTAAGTTATCATAGGCTGACTTTTGCAGAAATCAAGTCACCCTGAAAGGGTTCTAAAAATCTAGTGCACAAACCACCTCTCTAATACTTCTTTGCGTGGTAGTAGATGCATGGTGAGTCTAGAAAGGGCTTCTCGGGAACTCCTAAGCAACTTGCAATAGCAACACCTTGCAAAGCTATACAATGAACCCCTTACTTGCTCAGTACCTTTGTCTATTTCCTCTGCACTTTATACTTCTGAGAGTTGTAGATCTGTGGTGCCCCTCGTCCCATTTGTATCTCCCTCTCTCCTTTGATGCGGACATAGTTTTCAATATCTCAGGATTTCCGTTCAAGGGCCCAGGACAGTACACTGTACTAACCAACATCTCTACAAATATTAATAATTGCCAGTAAAAAATACAGCCTTCCACACAAATGAAATTTCTGAGACAAGCTCCCGGAATAATGTGAACTTCTCCTGAAATGCAGAGTTATAATCAGAGCCTGAGCTGGTAGACAACAGTTTGAGCCTTATCAGCAAGGTGGAGACTAGGGACTCCACTCAATGAAGAAAGTGGTGGGGGTGGGGCACAAGGAAATAGCAAGAACGTAACCTTTATGTGATGTTTATATAATTTTAACATTCCTTTCTTTAAAAACATACATACAAGGGTCTATTTTTTCAAATTAATTAACTTTTAAACTTCCTATTTTTGATATATGTCAGCATTTCATTCCTGTACTGTAAAGAGCTCTATCCTAATAACAAAGGTTACTTGATGAAATCAATAATGTTTAGACAGAAAAACCTTGGGATCACATTTTCAAACTCTTGTACTCTTTTTTTTCCAGCTATGTACTCTGCTTCATCTAAGTATAATTCAAAGAATTCTTACCTGTAGAGTGACCTTCAGCCCACAAACTCATCAGCTCAGGAAGATTTCATTTCTCCGAAATGCTTCTGGCCTCCTACATACTAAGATGCAGACATAGATAATTGAAACACAGTGAAGGAGGGAGAGAGAGAGAGAGAGAGAGAGAGAGAGAGAGAGAGAGGAGACAGGGAAAGAGGAAGAAATAGAGAGAGATAAAGAGAGATGGAGATTTTGTTTCTTTAAAGTTTCTATGAAACTGGATCCATCATTTTCCTAAGATTTCTCAGTTTTATTTATATTTCTTTAGTTATTAATACATGCAATGTATCCATACCCTGGTTACATATTTTTACAAACACCACTTGATTTAAGCACTTGAAATAACTAATTGTAGTTACCTTTCGACATGTATTTCATTCTATGACAGCATGACTTATTGTTATGACTTATTTTGGGAAATATAATGTGTTCACATACCTCCTTTCAGAACACATACACAGAGTTAGATACTTAATACTAACGAATGAGTGCAATACAGATCTTAAAAATGTTGAATCTCTTCTTAAGTGGTTGCTACATGGCATTATTAAATTCTCCAATGACATCTATGTTAAAACATTTACCATCATCTTTTATCCAAATGTGTGGCAAAATGAGATTTTGAGTCATAATTGTTTATGAATCTAGATTCTAAGTTGTTGTCAAATATTGAAGAAAATAAAAATTTCAAAAACATATTTTAAATCTTGTTTCTAGTCCTATTAATATTTAATTAATAGATTATTATGCTTTTATCATGACCAAATCCATATGTCATTAAAATGTCCTCTTTTAATCAGTTTTTAGGGTCCATCTGTCACATACATCCATACATATGTGGGATATTTTATCTTGAACATTGGTAGCTCTCACAACTAATATATTAGTTAGATTTCTGTCACTCTAACAAAATACCTGAAAGTAAGAAATAAAAAATGTCAAGTAGTAATTTTGGTTCAGAGTGGGAGAAATTTGGGTCCATGGTCACCTAACTCCGTTGTTCCTAGGCCGTCTTGAGGCTTCAGAGTGTGAACAGGTGCATAGAACAAAGCCAACTGCCCAGCCCTCCTTAAGGAGGAAGCAGAGAGCAAGCATGCCCTATTGGTTTAATCCAGGACCTCAGCCTGATCAATGAGGCTACCCACATTTGGGTATCCTCCATTAATCAAACATCTCCAGAAATGCCCTCAGGGAAACACTGTGTGAACTACTGCTTGCTTCTCAATCCTATGAGATTAACCATTATATTTCAGTTCCTCTTCATGGCCCCTCCCCACCTACCCATGAGGAAATGTCACTCAACTTTCTGTTTCCAGGAATTTGATGTGCTTATGTCATGTATGCATAATATTTATCCACATATCATAAAGTCTTTGGGACTCCTCTCCATCCTCCATATTTACCCATTTAGCCTCAGTAAACTTCAATATTCCTGAACCTTTTAGTAAATTTACATAGTAGATGCTTTGAGCCTGACTGTGCACCTGCCATGCTGAGCTTTGGTCTTTAATTACTTTGTATATATAGACGCCAAAGCAGTGCTCGTAGGTCACAGGGCAAAGGAAACTTCTGTTTTTATAAAACTGGTATCATTGGACAGTCCAAAGGACACACAAAGGATCCAGTTAATATACAATCTCAGTGGTGCTGTTTGGAGCTTTGTGTATGCTGATTTTTATATTATCCTTTTCAGTGAGGATACGTATTGTTGCCTTGCACATTGGTTGTTGGACGTTATTGATGCTGAACATCATCAAATAGCTGGTCATTGGTATATTATCTTTGAAGGAATTCTGGTCTAGACATTTTCTAATTTTTTATTTTTTTAATTTTAGGTCTTTATATGTCCTAGAAATTAACTGTCCATCAATTCCATGATTTATACATGTTCTCATTCTAATATTAGCCTTTTTACTTAGTAAACTCATTTACTTTGTAAATTAGATTGTGTACATATATTTAATAGTATAATCCAGTCTCTTAAACTTTCCCCATCATTCTTTTGGTGTCGATTCTATTGCCAAATCAAGTAAAAAGTCATGTGCTAGGAAAACAACATGAATCCAAGAGTTTTCTACATTTAGGTCTTATATTCAGGTCTTTCCATTATTCCAAGTGTACTTTCACATATGGCTCAGGAAATTAGATACCACCATTTCTTTTATGTTAATATATAACCTCTAAATGTTTATTGAAGACATCGACCTTTCTTAATCTGTGATGCCAATGTCCTTACCAGGTGTTACTTGACATGTCAGAATTTTAGGCTCCCAGTCTTTCTCAAGGATCTAATTGTCTCATAACAGTAGACAATGCTTTCAGTATTATAGTTTATAATGTGTGATGAAATCAGAAGTATGATTATGTCCCCATTTTATTCCTTTATCAAAATTGTTTTGGGTAGATAAGAACCTTGAGGTTTCATGTGAATTTGGTGGTGCAGTTTTCTATCTTTCTGGCATAATAACAAGGATTGCATTGAATTGGCAATTTGGAGGGTATATGGACATCGGAAGAATGCTAAACCTTCCAACTGATGAATGCAAAATGCCCTCATTTATTGGCATCTTTTATTCTCTCAAAACTATATTGTACCTTTCAGGGATTAAGTGTTTTGCTTCCATATTTAAATATTTTATTATTTTGGTGCTATTGTAAATAGTATTTTCTTGTTAATTTTTTAAAATGTGCATTGGGTACAAAAACTTGATTTTTATGAAGGTTTATATAGTTCTAGTAATTGTGTGCGTGCAAGTGTCTGCACACATACATATGTCTGTGTGTCTTTGCAAGTGTGTAAAGTTCTTAGAGGTTTTCTGCTTATAAAGTCATGATAGCAACTTTCAAATGAATCCAAGGATTGTGAAATGTTCCATTTTTATATATGCTGTTAACTGTGGCAGTTTGTATTTGAGGTTTCCTGTTTCCTGTTTTTTAAATAACACCCTTTAATTCATGTTCTTGAAAACACAATGAGTGCCTAAAACTGTGCAGTTAATGAAACAAAATATTTTTTAAGAAAATGCATTTCTTTTCAGGGCTGCAGCATATCATTCTTTGGGGAAAGTCATACTAGTTTTCAAATAATACCTTTAGACCTGCATCTTCTAGAGTCAAAAATGCAGAATCATTGTATCCCACACCCTTGCTAGGATGAAGTAGCTTCCCACATATCATACTACACAGCAGTGCTGACCTTTGGTTTGTGCTGTCCTAATGATGCACTTCTAGAGAGGTCTTCCTATGATGATGATTAAGAAGACTATTTAAAAAATAGCTCAGATACTATAACAATAATTGAATTTTGCTGTTTTGTGGAAACCTTTTGCCTCCTTTAATGTAGTGTGTGCCGGATGCCTCTACAATGTTTTTCACACTGCAGGACTTGGAAAAGCTGTTTTGCTGTTGATATTTATGACACCATTAGTATTGGTCTTGATTCATAGAAATAAAATTGTCAGTTTGGAATGTTGGGAAATTTTCTCTGTATTGTAAACTTTAAAAAGAGCATCCTACTCCTCCACGATGAGATGGCATTGCAGAGAAACCAACAGCCACTCTTGGACTAGAGCCATTAAACTTAGTTTTTCTGTGATTACAGGTAACATGAATAATATTAAATATGGATGTCTTGTCTATCTACATTTGGCTATAGAAACTAATGAGACATTCTCTAAATAATAGAAATCAAGATACTGGTATTTGCAAGTAGAATTTTTTTCCTCTTTTGAAATTAAAATGCTTCATATTTCTTTCCTCTGTCTTATTGTTTTGGCCAGTAGTTCCAATATTACGTTGAACAGAAGTTCTAAAAGTGATGTCACTTTTTTGTTCTTGATGTTAAAAAAGTATTTTCAGATCTCATAATTGAGAATGGGGGTTAATATTGATCTCTGAAGCATTTTAATATATTTTATCTGGGTTTGTTTTGCTCTCTCTTCTTATCTCATTAGTTTTTGTAGGAGATTGAGCATTTTGAGAAGAAAAAATAAATATTCCCCTCTTTGTCTATGAGTTTGTCCAAAGGTAGACCTTTGTAGAGATACTTGTTGACTCTCAAACTTCGGAAAGGTTATCTGATCTGCTACTCCTGGCATGTGCCACGCATACACAGTTCCAGTGTTCTGTTTGCGCATCCTCAACATCTTAAAGTCAGTTGAAAAGGTCTGAACGTAAGTCATTAATCACTTGGAAAGAGCTCAACCATTGAGCTACATCTCCAGCCCTTGGAAACTTAATAATCCAAACAGGTGATGTGGGGAGAAACAGTAGCACTTGCTTTGCTTATTCATAACCTCCCAACATTGTTTATTTATAAATCTGGCACCAGCACTGTGTTCCTGATCAAACCCGTGAGAGAAAGACTTCTTGAGCTACTGCAGAGAATGTTGGATACACAGCACACTGACATGTTTGTACTCTAGGGAAGAAATCCCAGATTGAGTGATTTCCTCTCATTGATTGTATGCTTTGCTAACAAATTAAGCAAGTACAATACCTCATCCATTTAACTGGAATATTGTCTGATTTAACTGGAATATTGTCTGATTTAACTGCAATATTGTCTCTGATTTACAAGGGCCTGAATTTGACAGCTTGTCACCTGTTCATGAGAGCGTAAGAGCGCTCAGTTGTATACAAGCACACAATTTGCAGTTAATTCCAAGTCACTTGGAGGCTAGGAGAGTCTGTGGAGTCCTTTTCTATCTCAGTGATGTTTCCCCCAGAGCTAATGTATCTTAAAGCTCTGCCATGAGCTGCATATGCATTTAAACAACATGTTCATTTGATGATCTCAACATTTTCATCATTATAAAACAAACTTCCCTATCCATTAAGGACATTTTACCCTCAAAGCATTATTTCATTCTGATATAAATATTACAGACTACTTCATATTTTACTAATGTAGACGTGGTATGTTCTCAACAATTTCATTTTATTCTCTTTTGACTGTGTATTTTACGGTCTGCAGGTGTCGGAGTTCTGAGTTTTGCTTTTCAGCTCACTGTAATAATCCTTTATCAGTGACTGGACTATCCAGACCACCTGCAGTTAGTGGTGCTAATAACACAGCTTTGTTCAACTCTACTGTGCATATTCTCTATTTCTACTATTTTTAACCATTATTCTTGTGACTTCTTTTCAATTAAAAGTATATAATTTATGAGTTCATTTATCTTTTATATTGACTTAGATAAAAGTATTATGTGACTTCACTTGGTCCTTTGGCCTTCATAAACAATCACAGATTTTTGCCAGATCATCTCATATTATTCAAGAACAGGGAAAGAATGTGTGATAATTAACTTTTCATGTTCTCTCTCAAACTTTGGGTGAGAAGAGCTATGGGTTTATCTTTTCCAATTTTCTTAATTTTATGAATAAATTCCAACTTTAAATGATTTCCATTTCATTTTTGTTCTACCTGGTGGGTTTTCATAAAATATTTCTCCATGAGTATGTCTGCTTTCAGTTAATTGTTTCAATTGTTCTGTGTATTAAGATCTGGATTTATTTCATTTACATTTTTGAAGGTAAATTTTGCCTAATACAGGAACCTAGACTGGCAACTGCTTTCCTGTATACATTCAAGAGTCTGCATGACTCTCCATTCACTTGCTTAATATTCAGTCACAAATCTACAGTCAGTTTTAGCTCTGCTTCCCAATGTAACATATATTCCAACCTTATCCTTAGCTTTATATTCAGATTTTTTCTCTTATCCATTGAATATATTTCTGTTTTCTTTATTTGCTTTTTGAATGAGGTTATTGAAACTCTCAACTGTCAGGTTCATTGTGTTTGGAAACACTTTGACCATTATTTCTTCAGATACTTTGCATGTGTTCTATACTTCCTTCTCATCACTATGGAGAATGCCAGTAAGAATTTATCTTTACTCATTGCTACTCTGTCTTCTTTTTAAGTAGATTCATTCTGGATGGTTTTTATTGCTATTTTTAATTTCAGTTTCCCTTTCCTTCCAACTGAATATTTTTTATTATTCCTTCCAAATAAATTTCTCAACTGAATCTCTCTAGTTCCCATTTCTACCAGTTTAAGGGTATATGTGAGCTTTCCTTCACCTTCTGTGTCTCTACTTCAATAACTCATGCTGCAGTTTAGAACAGTTGTCACAGTTTATCTTAAACACTAGTTTTAAAATCTGTCAATTTTCATTTTGTTTCAGTTGATATATTTTATTATGGCTTACATTTATTTCTTTTTCTTCATGACTTTCATGTATTTCAAGAAGCCATACATTATAAAAATACCCAAGAGTGAATCTTGGCCATTTCATAATCTCATGTCTGCCAGACCCTTATGTTCAAATTAAGTTAATTTCACTGGGGACACATTAAACATGCTGGGCCAGGCCTCTTAGTTTGTTAGGTGGAATCTGAAATAAGAATTAATCCAGAGATAATCAATTATAGCTATAGAGAAAATTCTTCCTAAGTAATCCATCCAGTATAACATGAGCTACAAGGCTTCCCAGCCTAGCAGGGGGCAGTAGGCTGCTGTTTTCCTCTGTCTATATAACTGCAGGGCATTTCATCCTGCCTTATTTTCAAATTATTCTTTACTTTGCCTTTAGGATTTCTATGATGCAATTCCTAATGAGTACTCAAGCCCAAAACAGAATAAATATGAGTATCTACTCTTTTGAAGGGTCCCACTAGATCCTCCCTGTGTTGCTTTTCAACAGTGTAAGAACACTTTTCCCTGCTTCACTGCAGTGCTAAAGATTGAACACAAGACCTCATCCCACCAGCAAGAGCTCTGATACTGAGCCAGCTCTGGTGAAACTCATACAAATGGAAAATTTTGATAATTTTAGCACAGACAGTGTTGATTTATAACCATTCAGGGAATGCTGGTCTTTATTCCCAGATGTAACATATCTTACAAATAATGTTGGCTGTACTGTCTCTGTTTCCTCCTGATATCTTTGGGAGAGCTTTCTCTGATGGGCGTGTTACTGCCTTCATTTCTGACTAAGTACCATGTGGAAGACACCATGCTTTCACTGCATCATTTCTCTCTGCAATGTTTAATGGCTCCCTATACTCTTATTGGGCTATGCACCAGCCTAGTTTTTTAGATAAGAATATTTCTAACTTTGAAGGTTATTTCCCTTGAATGACAACAGCAATAATAATAATAATAATAATAATAATAATAATAATAATAATGGCAGGTGACTTTGAAAATCACTTCAGTGACTTGCAAAAGACCCAAGGGATGTCATTTGCAAGTGAGAAAACTAAAGAATAGCTTTATCTTCTCATTCTTCCTGGGTGGAAGGGGGGGTGGAATTGGCAACAATGAATTCAGCACCTTGTTGCCAAATAAATGAACATTTAAAAGAAATCATACGATGTTGGCACTGTCTGGAGAAAAATATTATCAAAAAATATTTCATCAGCATGACTTTGTTTTCGTCCTCTAAAACACTCATTTGAGCAAGGTACGTGGGCAGCTGAAAAGAGGTGCGGGCATTTTGTCCTCTTTTCAAGCGTCATGAAAACATATCATGACCTAGGAACTTGAAATTCTTGACAAATCTGCATCTGTTTATTAGCAGACCTGGAATCAATTTCTATCTACACTGACTAGTAGGACTTAGTCTTATGTCACAGATGCTTAGGTCTACACATTTATAGAAGTCATTTAGGAGCTCTCCCAACAGAGTCCCACAGTGGATTATCTTCAGTGTTTTGAGTACTTTTTTGACCTTTGTAATGAATTGGCAGACAAAGAGGATAGATAAAATTTTCTCTCTCTTTTTGTCGTAGTTTTTAAAACCAGTCAATAAAATATCAAGTTATAATTTGTCATTCTTTAGTTCTACTATGATTAAGCATCATGACTTTCTCTCTAAGAACGGAAGTACAAACTTAAAGGAGAATTTTATTGTTTGTCATTTTGATTACCTATACATTGGTGTCTGAACTTTCATTTGTTTAGATGAACAAAAGGCATGGAACCATATAAATAAAGCTGCAAAATAGCAAGGTATTATTAGCCAGTAGATAAAACTATGGAGATGACTGGTTTCTTACATTTTTTGAAACAAAACTGTGACCATGCTATTTTTCATCAAGAAATGCTTGCGAGTTTTTGTTTTATTAAGTAGAACTGCTTCCATTCTCCCAGGAACAATTGATACAGTTAATGAAAAAGAAGAAACCCTACATATTGTTCACATGGTCTCACATTTCCGTGAAGAACATGCGTTCTGGACACAAAGTACATGTTTACAAACCAGATAAACCATTGGCAACCATTTTGATAAAAGTGAGTTAGCCAATGAAAATGGTGGAACTGTTAATGCAATAGCATTGATAAAAAGATAAATGATTGATAAAAGATCAATTATTTCACCAATCTTATCAGGGACTACATAGAAAACTAAGGTTTAGTCACCATCATCCATGAAAGAGAAAGAGCCTGGACAGCAATCCTCAGCTATCACCACCAGAGAGGATTTAGTTGTTCCAGGCATGAATGCAGCTTACAGGGCCCATAATGATCTTTCTTTCAACAGTTGAATCAGTCGTCAAAGGTTGGCTGCAAAAGGTCCCAAATCTGCTAGTGCAGCAGGAGACACACAGGTAGGTGGATCTAAATTGATTTTACAAGTAAACTCTGCAAGACAATAAAGGGCTTACCTGGTTTTAGAGGTTGCTGAGCATTCAGGGTGTGCTCAGTCTCCATTCAGGGTGTGTTCACACATAGGTAACTCTACAGTTTAGAAGAGCAAGGGGTGAGGTATCTGCCTTGTGGGCAGATACAGAGTCCTGATTAATATTTTTTTCTAGAAATCTGATGGAACTCAGCAGTCAATATTCCCTGTACTGAGAAACAGTAAAAACAGGCTGGGCTCAGACACCAAAGCAACTCACTTTCATCATGTCTAGTTTTGAGTCATCACCACAGACATAAACTCTTGGACTCCTAGTTACCATTCTTGTCGGGAGACACACTAAGTAAACCTCCACCTTTGTCACAAGTCTTAGCTAGTTAGGGTAGTGGGTTCTACAATAAAAGTGGATTGCTTTTCTGTGAGGAAATTCAAATCGAAAGAGCTAGCACTAAGACTCACCATAGCTGAAGTATGTACTACAGAAATGGAAATTTTTGGCAACCAATCTTTTCATCTTCATCTTTTCTTGGCTAACTTGATTAGTTCACTATGTGACTAAGAAAACAACTAAATTTGTCGTGATTTTGCTTAATAGTTTTTGAGGATTCAGACTGCAATTCAACATTGATTATATCAAATAATAGACATTAAGCTACGCAACTTTGTAAAAACTATAAGATCAAATGATCTATTTTAAGTTGTTTGTGTCTTATTAATAAAATATTATGTGTGTAAGTGAGACTGCTTGTTTATTTCTTGGCCACCGAGACCCAAATAATCACATAAAACTATATTAATTACAACACTGTTTTACCAACAGCTTAGGTTCCTTATTAACTAACTCTTGCAATTTAAATTAACCCATTTCTATTAATCTGTGTATTTCCATGAGGCTGTGGTCTACTGGTAAAATTTGAGCATCCTTCTCTATTGGCAGCTACATGGTGTCTGCCTCCTTTGGCAGCAACATGGTATCTCCCTGACTCCAACTTCTTTCTTCCTCTATCTCTGCTTGGATTTCTTGCCTTGCTATATTCTGCCCTGTCATAGGCCAAAGCAGCTTCTTTATTAATCAATGGTAATAAAACATATTCACAGCATACAAAGGGGAATTGATGTGGAATTTCCCTCTGTATGCTGTGATTACCATTCATAGATAAAGGAACTGCTTTGGGCCTATAGCAAAGTTATAGGAGAACAGAGGTAGGTAGAGAAAACTAAGCTGAATGCTGGGAGAGAAAAGGAAGAGTCAGAGAGAAGCCATGGATCCTCCGCCAGAGACAGACACACTGAAACTTTGCTGGTAGGCCATGACCTTGTGGTGATGC
>LOJH01011246.1:8638-26440 GCA_001685095.1 Ellobius talpinus
GCCTCTGCCTCCCGAGTGCTGGGATTAAAGGTGTGTGCCACCACTGCCTGGCTGTTTGATTTTGAAATATGTATTACTATATAAATGCCAAAGGAAGCTTGTCATACTTGTAGGTAAGTTGAAAGAGCAGCATAGCTAATGTTGGCATAGCCATGTGGACATGGTGGCTCTTCCTCTCAGGCCACCTCAGATGACTACTTTGCTGTGACGCAACATGTGTTAAACTACAGCCTAAATTAAAATTTACAATTTGTAAACAATAAGATTCTGGGCTGGGGATTAACTTAGTGATAGAGCACACATGAGGAATTGGGTTGGATCCTTAGGTGCACACACACACACACACACACACACACACTGAGATAGACAGAGACAGAGAGATATCAAGCATAGAGGTGGTGAGTAGCTTTCAGTGCTAAGGTGGAGATCCTTGCTACGCAAGTCCATGCTAGGTGAAGCCATTACACATCTCTGGAGCGATGGCCCTGTCTGTATTTCCTCTTTCTAAAGTAACAATGGGAATCAAGAAGTACAGGTATGTGGAGTTGTAGTTTTATGTCATTGAACAGGTAAAAAGGACTGCTTGTCACACACCAGGCAACACAATCAAGAGTGGGAGAGGTTGGTTTGTTCAATTGCCCAATGCACCATAAAGATTTTTACCATTTCAGTCATTTTGTAAGACTCTACTTCACTGGTATTTAATATATACTTACTGTTGTACAATCATCACTATCATTCATTTCCTAAACTTCATCTTCCCAATTAAAACTCTAAACCCATTAAATACTAAATCTCTATGTCTTCTATAGGGAATGGGGAGCCTTGAACGAGTGAGGTCCTGAGAGAATGTGGACTATTGACATGAGCTGGCCACGTCAAAGACCCCAGAGCCTTAGACCCACAGAAGAATGGCAAAGCCTCCCCTGCTGGGGTGAGGTTCAGAGGCATGGCAAAGCTTTCCTTGGATGAGAGGGACTAAGTGCAAGTTCTGATAGTATGTTCAGAGTATGTCCACCATCACTCCCTGTCACTCAATGTTTATGGCCTGAAGACTGCTCCCTACAGAGACTGCTCCTGCAGAGATGAACTAAACCTAGTCCCTCCATCCAGCTGTGCACCATAAGGCCGGCCTCCTAGTTTATCTGTGTGTAATAACCCAATCTTGTTCAGCTGTATACAACAACTCCGTCTGTCTGTTAAACTGGATATAATAAACACACTGAGCTTCCAGGGTGCTGTTTTCTCCAGTCAAGAGTTCAGACCACCCATTCTCAGTTTTCTGTGTATCTGGCTGCACTTGTCTTTTCTTCATTCACTTACTACCTCAGTCGGGTCCGTTCCTGGAGCTGTGCTGGATCCCCCACCTGCCCAGTTTCTCAGAACAGCATTTTCCTATCTAGGTTTATGAATCTGACTGCTGTCAGTGCTGCATGTGAATTAATCATACAATATTGGTCCTCTGTAACTGGCTGGTTTCACATGGCATAATAAAAGATTATCTAGATTATAGCAAGTGTGTGTGTGTATGGTATATGCATATGTGTGTACCTGTGAACTTGTGTGGAGGCAAGAGGACAATAAAAGTGTCCTGCCTGCTTGATCACTTTTTGCTTTATTCTCTTGGAACAAGGTCAAGGTCTCTCACTGAACCTTACTTTATTTCTCAAGACAGAGTCTCATCATGTAGTCTTGGCTGGCCTGGAACTCACTGTGTTGGCCAAGATGTTCTGGAACTCAAAGAGATCTGCCTGTCTCTGCCTCCAGAGTGTTAGAATTAGGGGCATGTGCCACCATGCATGGCCCTAAAGATTTTGTCTGTCTGTGTGCATGTGTCTGTATAAGTGAACACCACATGTGTGCAGGTGTCTATGGAAGCCAGAGGAGGGCTCAGATCCCTCGGAGCTGGAGTTCAGGCTGTTGGGAGCTGCCCAAGGTAGGTGCTGGGAACACAGAACTCAGGGCCTCTGGAGGGGCAGTATGTGCTCTCAACTGCTGAGCCATCTCTTCAGTACCCTTCTTTGGCTTATAAATTCTTTAACCACAGGGACCATCTTCTTCATAGTTGTACACATTGTTATGGGCAGTGTGGGCTTAGACAGAGAGATGCCTTGAATCTAATCCTGCCTACATCATAGTAGTTTTGTGACTTTGTGCAAGTGGCTTAATCTTTGTTACCATGTTTGTAAAAGGGAGCCCCTAACAGTACCCACATACCTTTTAGGGCTGCATTCTTAACACATGAGGCATTCAGAATCGTCTTAGCACTTAGAAAACTGTCCAAAATGCCATCTACTAGTCGTAGTAAAAAACCAAAATTTTGTATTCAGTGCTTGAGGCACAGTGAGGTCACAGTGAACGTTTATCAAAAGATGCCTGACTAGAGTGAAATACAGTCTAGATCTAGGGCAAGAGGACGTTCCTGAGGGAGTTTATAAAACTCAGGTTGCTAATTTTGTTCAGCCCAAACTGAAACAATCCAGCTGTCTCTTGAAAGGCTTGTAAAGAGGGGTGCATGAAACATGGGTCCACCCCTGACACATGAACTGCAGGGAAGGAAGCCAGCTACTAAAGAGCACACATTAAGCATTTTATCTCATAAAGTTCTGGAACAGGCAAGATTAGGTGACACCTGAGTGCTGCCTACAGCAGGGGTGGGGCTGGGACTAGATGATTGGAACCAAGAGGGACCTCCTAGGGGTGACAGAGTTCTATCCCTTGATGAAGGTACTGGTTCCATGTGTGCACAGACTTGGTACAACTTTCCAAACTGCCGTTACAAGAGATACATCTTATTATATGTTAGAAGAGCATACACATATGCATGCATATGTGCAGGCTGCAGAAATCACATAGCAACATCTCCCCTTGATGATCAAGACAGTTTTTAAACATCCGTTTAATTGCTTTTAGATTTATTTTCTGTATCTGAGTGCTCTGCTTGCATTACATATGTGCACATTCCTGGTGCCCATGCAGAATAGAAGGCGGCAGCAGGTTCTCTGGAACTGGAGTTACGGATGGTTGTGAGCCACCATGTGGATGCTGGGAATGGAGTGTGGTCCTCTGTCAGAGCCCAACTGCACTCTTCACAACTCGGCCACCTCTTCGGCCCTACTCAGTTATAAACATTTCAACGCTTTAAGCCCTCCAGTGGAAGTTTTATTGATATGGAACAAAAAAGAGATATAATCAGCCCCAATGAAAGCTTTGGGAGCTGGGAAAAGGGTATGTGCCCTTCGGAAGATTCCAGCTTGGCATTCCTGGCTCCGCGTTCCAGGAACAAAGGGAGGGTCAGGAAGGAAGGGGCCCGTCCATCCAATCAGGGGTTTCCCGTCACAGGGCCTGTGGGAACTGTGGTCCTCATTTGGGCCAAAGAAAGAGCTGCCAGGAAATGGAAGCTAGGGTTTGCAGTTGCTCCCTGGCTCAGGTAAATACAAGTCAGGGGACCCGAGGAAGCAAATTTGGCAGTCTATTTTTAATGGGGGGGCCTTAAATTTCTCCCCAGAGCCGAATTTCTAATTACACAAGTTTTAAACAAGACATGTGTCAATAAAAGAATGTAAAACAATGGAGAGCAGTCAGAACCAAGGCCAGATTCTCTCTGGGTCCTCATGTGGCCTTGGCGTGACCTTCAGCCCCTGCTCCAACTTTTTCTCTTAGCAAAGGCTGGTCTTCCCTCCCAGAGTTAACAGCTCTGGTACTAGTTGGGGCCCTGATACTCTACCACAAAACTTCTATGTTGGTTTGTTAGTGTGATCCCAGGTCTCCTGGGCCTCCTGGTCAACCTTGTGTCCTCCAGTACCCAGTTGGTGAGTGTCCATTAGAGATGGGCACTGAGAATGCCAGTCATGCTCCCTCCCACGCAGCCAAATTTCCCTTCTTGACCCCAGACTCCTTCCTCTCCAATCCAGCCCCCAAATAACCCCTAGCTCTTCAAAACACTGTGAGTCCCCTCAGTACTCTGAGAATCAGTGTTTACAGAGTAAAGTAACATGACTAGCCTGTGCCTCACCCCCCATACCCTACAAACACACATAGGGCTCTTTGTTATGGGTCAGAGGCACCTACATATTCCAGTCTTCATACCTTTGCCTGTACTTTCCTTCTGCCTGCATTGACCACCCATGGGGGTCCCTCCCCAATGCAGCAGGATGGGACTTCCCCCATGTGACCTCCCAATAGGCCTTTTCTCGAGGCTTTGGGGTGTCTCCTGGCCCAGGCACCCACTAGACTAGACACTACAGGAAGCCAGAGAGCAGGGGAGGTCTTTCTTATGTTTGTTACCCCAAATCCCATTGCAGCTGCTTTCCACCATCTAAGTCAGGTTCCTACAGCACCAATAATCTTCCTTTTGTAGCACGTAGTCTCTAATGGTCTACTTAGTGACCTGAAGATGTAAATTCAGGGCTCAGTGGTTAGTAACATGTGCTGCTCTTCCAGAGGACCCAAGCTTGGTTCTTAGCACCCACAGTGGGGGGCTCCCCTCTTCACTCTGTCCACCACTACATACCCAGGATCTACTATTAAACACAGTAAGTGTTTAATAAATTTGTCTTATTTTTCAAAAAAAGTAATGGAACTAGCATATGATCTGGTAATCTAATTTCTGGGTGTTTGTAGAAAAGAAGTGAAATTAAGACAGACAGCTTACACTCCATGTTAAATGTGGCATTATTTTTGAGGCAAGCTGTGAAACACGAGAGTCCATGCATGGATGAATGTATAAGGAGAATGTGGTATATTCCTAATGTAAAATACCATTCAGCTTTAAAGAAAAGGGAAATTCTGCAGCACGTGGCAATGTGACAACATGGATGGACCTTGGGGACATACTAAAGGAAATGAGCCAGACTGCAGACAAAGGCAGATGCTGTGTGATTCTACCTGTGAGAGATTAGAACAGTCAGACTCACAGACTCAAGGGGAATGGTAGCTGCTGGGCTTGGGGAAGAGAGCTAGCAGGCAGAACAGTTCAGCTGGGCCACATGAACGAGCCCTAGAGGCGGGCTCAACACCACCACGCCCAAAGTTAATTCCATACTGGAAGTAAAAATTCGGTAAGAGGGGCCAGCGAGATGGTTCAGTGTGTAAAGTCACTTGTCACCAGGTCTCTGACAATTTGAGTTTGTTCCCCGGGACCCATTTGGAGGAGAGAGAACTAATTCTTGTATTTTGTCCTCTGACGTCCACATGTGCTGTGGTCCGTGTGTGAGCCCCATGACTCAAACATTCAGATAAGTGCACTTGTTTGTTTTCATTAGAGGTAGGGAGAAGGAAAGACAATTATAAAGAGACTAGATTGCCTGCTAAATACTCTTACCACAATAAAATAAAAAAACCACACAAATATGTCTTAGCCAAACATGTTGACTTGAACAAGCATCATTTTTCTTGGCAACTTGGATGGCATAGTTGGTTAAATAGTTCTAAAAAATGGCTGTTCCTAACTGCAGGAAGTGCAAATCTTCTAAAAATAAACATCAACTATCTGGGCCCACTTAGGCATGCTAACCTTATTTTTAAAAAGGGGCACTTGTGTTAACAATGACAGCCACTTCAGCTAGACCTGTGGGGAGTCTCTGCATTGTTTCCAGGCCGACTTTGCTTTACAGCTAACAAAGTATTTTTCTGAACATTTCATTGTTGAGAGCGGAGTGACAGCTAAAAATACGTAATAGCTGTCCAAATTTACTGGCTCTGGCTCCAGTCTTGCCTCAAGGGCTTCCTAGGGCTTCATCTCAGTGGTTCTTGTAATACTCCTGCAGCATGCCATCGTGTCCCCTGACCTACAGACAGGAACTGACTAGAGAGGTCATCTGACTTCCCCACGTACACAGTGCTTTCCCAGGGCAACAGGAGCCAAGCCAGGCTTTCTGACCCCAGAGTCTGTGCCTTTATCTACTGTGTGGCATCACAGGGATGCGGGGAGGGAGGAACATTACTGAGGATTCTTTTTCCTTCTATAGTATGGTATTTTGTGTCTCTCTCTGTGTGTGTGTTCAATTTCCAGCACTTTCGAGATATAGGCTGCATTGCTATACTTTTCACCACCCTGAGGGTGGAGCAGCATCTCCTCAACTATGTAGTACCTGCCTGGAAGATCCCATTAGCTGTGTGTTTCAGAGCAGGGACGAGCTGGGAGCAGCAGGGCTCGGAGAGAACACATGCTGTGGTAACCCTGTCTGCACAAGAAGATCCCCTGAGAAAAGTTATTTTTGTGGAAGTTCAATGTGAATTTTTCCTCAAAGATCTCAGTGGGTAATGGCTATCTCTTGGGGGAACACAACTAGCTATAATAAGAGTTCTGAGCTTGGGAGCAGTCCCTCACTCGGCACACCTGGCCTGAAGGAGGCTGGGCCACAATTTAGATACAAACAAGGTCCAGATAAGCACAGGACCTGGGCTTCGTGCTGTTTACTTGTTTCTCTTCCCATCTTTCTCCCCTTGGGATTCAGTCCAAGACCCTGTAAATCAGATTGTCTGTGCCTGTTTCCTTGTAAAATAAACAAGCCAGCCTCACAGGCTGTCTCTCCACCCTGTGGCAGGAGAATAGAGACCAGACAAAGTTACATCGAGACTAACAAAAGTATCACTCCGCAAGGTTAGTCCATCAACAAAAGACAGAGGAAGGTTCTAGGTATATCCTAGCCCAGTGAATTCTACTGCCTCTTGTAGTGTGGTCAAGTGAAAAGGAAAATAGTTTCCTATCTTCCTTTCTATCTCAGATTGAAAATTAGGTCAAGAAGCAGGCTCACTTAAAGAGCGCTAGGCTCTGGAGAAAGACAGAAGGCTATGTGACACTCTGAGGCTCTTTTCTGGAGATCCCGCTAAGAATCTACCGACATGACACATACAAGTCTGGTCACTTGGACCAGCTAACTATTCCACGTTGCCAGGCCTCAGTTTCCACATCTATAAGTCTGGTGATCATTAATGAATCGTTTGAATCTTAAGTTTCTAGCTGTCTAAATGATTCTGGACAGGAGACTACGAAAAGTCAGATGCTTGGGAAACTCAGTTTAGCTCAGTGTCCACTGAATACATTCACTAATTAAAAGATCAGCCTAAGGGGGCTATAGGAGTACTGAATAATTAACTAATAAAATTAGCAAGTAACAAGTCTCATTCATTATATTCCTTCCATATGGAGCTTGTGTGTTACAGCATTTGGTCTAATTTGAAGGTCCTTGAATGTTTCCATGGGTGTAAATAGTTTGTCTTGAAAGTTTAATTTCCTTGTGACCTGATTCCAAACAATTCTATACTGAAAGAAATTACCATGATGCTTAAAAAGTGATTGGCCCCAGTCTTCCAATATTGTATCAAAATTAACAACATCAAGGAGCCAGTGTCACACGTGAAAAATACCCATTTCTTATTTGAGTGGGCTTTGTGTACATTAGACAAGAAACTTACACAATACATCTATAAATCAGAAGAGTCAGTTTGGCAAACACTACTTGAGTTTTCTTGAGGCAAAATGCCAATGTCATCAGGCTCCACCCAAGTGTGATAAGGTCAAACACTGACAAATAAGGCTTTGACCTTGACAATGAATCTTGTCACTCCCAGGTTCAGAGGGTCAAAAAGACAATGACTCCTCAAGCCATGGTTTTCTAAAGAGACACAGCAAACCAAGATGACAGGATCAAGAAAGGCCTTAAAAGCATTTCTGACCCCAGCCCACCCTGCCCTAGGTTTGAAACACCCCGCTCTGTGTGAGCAATCTGGGAGCATGGGGCAGCAGCCAGATGATGACGATCAGCACCAGCAACTAAGTTATAGCTCGCCAAAACATTACTCAGAGATTTTCTGGGTTTATGTCACAAATGAAACGGCAGATCAAATCAGCAGGGACCATGTGAGTTCACAATGGGCTCTTACAAAAAATACTTATTTTACCAAGCCAAGTTCATATGTTACAGTTATAGTTACCAACAGTACAAAACAGTCAATAAAGCCTGGAGTTGTGGAGCCAGAAGCAGGCAGATCCCTAGGAGTTTAAGACTGCCTGGTTATATAGTCAGATCCTGTCTTAAAATAGAAACAAAATTAAAAAAATAAACAAAAACCAAGAGATGGTTTTGAAAACAAAAAGAATCCAGGTGAAAAGTATGCAATGGGGGTCTCTCCAGGAAGCTGCCTTGACACATGTGGGGGCGATCACCAGGTACAGGAAAAGGGGATCATGGGAGAAAAAAACTAGAATTGTGGCAGGAACTGGGCTGTCACCAAATAATTCCTTTCTTGGCGGCTCTCTGTGGCAGGCCTCACCAACTCAAGTTTTGCTTGTACTCCTGGCTTTCCCTAGCTCTATTATAAATATCCGATTTAACCCTCCCGTTTTCCTTTTGTTCCCCAAAGAACAAATGGAAAAAAGCTGGTCTGTCTCTGAGTCCCAGACTTGGGTGAGTTAACCCTGAGATCCTGGCAGCCTATCCCGGGTCCTACCATATCTCTACACAATAAACAGCGACCATCATGTCCATTACTTACCACAGCTTTAAGCTAAATGGCTTCTACACGTTACCTCCTTTATCTTCAGAACCCGGTGCTAGGATTCGAGCTCATGTCAGCCTCCTCCAGACGCCCTGTGAGCCTGTCTGTCTCTCAGGACAGCATCACAGGTGCCTGGACAGTCCTCTTGTTTTCAGCTCTTCCACATCTGCAGCTGGTCTGGATGAGAGAGGAGCTGCTGCTCAAGAGACTGAAGCCTGAGGTAAATCTTTCTCTGTGCTTCATGGCTGCTGAGAAAAGCTGACATCTATGGAGCACTAAGTATTTATATGGACTATCTGGTAAAATATTTTCTTCTTGTTCTGTGGAAGGGTGTATGGAGGCCTGGAATGGCCGAGTACCTTGCTTAGGTCACCCAGTCTGTGGGAGAGTCTGGGAAATGGTAGCTATTCCAGGAAGCATTTCTCAGAATGCCATTTCTCTACTACCCAGGGGTCTCCCCCAGGATTGGAACAGAGACTACTACATATAACAGTAGGGATTGAGGCAATCTGAAAAGAAAGGCCTCATTATACCAGGGGAAGCTATAAAACATTTGAAAGTACAAATGAGAAATGTGAAAAAAAATCTTTTTTATATTCACTAGAAGTTTGTAAAACCCCTCCCTTCCAAAGAGATTTGATATGCGTAGAGGGCAATCTGCATGGAGTGAAGAGACAGGCAGAGGACAGCAGCTTCAGACGATGACTCCCTTTACCTGGTCACCTGGTGACCTCTGCTCTCACTGGCAGCTTTCCCCTGGGAGATACTGGTTAGCCTCAGAGCCCAGCCTAGTGCTGGCTCAGGAGACTTTTCCTAGAGGAAGGAGAGACACCGGGGATATAGCTCTAAGTCTAGGAGAGCTGTCAAATTTGCCAACATTATGCTTCATTTGTCTGGGGTGGAAGAGGTATACAGGGTGTCTGACTCAGAAGTAGTGGCTTAATGCTGCTCCCAAATCCTCAAAATGGGGCTTTCTTACATCAGAATTCCTGAGAAGCTGCCTCTGGTCTACACCTAGGCTCCTTGAACTAGGTACCAAGAGGCAGTGGCAACTGTGCCTCAGCCTGGAACTCACCACTTCTGTCTGCCAAAATCACTCACAACAACAAAATTAATCAGGGAGCAGAGAAAACAGGGCTGGATATAAGACCCAGAAACACCCTGGTATCAAGCAAAAAGAAACCGTCAACAATAGAAATTGACCAGTAGTCTGCAGGCAAGAATGTCCGGATGTTCATAATGATAATTCTGGATAATCAAGAGAAGGTTAAAAAGATAACCCTTCAATGGCTTCCTGTTATTCCCAGAGCAAAATCTATGTGCTTCTTCTCCAGGCCTCCGGCACACACCTGCAGGCCCTCCTAGACCGCCTCATTCGCTATTCCTGGTTACTCACCAATGCACCCTGAACTAAGCAGATCTTATTACCCCTCCCCACTAGCTTTTGCCAATGCAGCATCTTCTGCAGAGCCTCTCTCTCAATGGGCAAACTCCCCATTCTTTTTTGTTGGTTCTAGGATCACATCAAGATCCCTAGGCAAACACTCTACCAGTGAGTGTTACATAGCCCCGTGTATGTCCAGCCTCAGAGACAACCCCTGCCTAAACAACTATCATAGGAACACTGGCTGTGGGATATCAAGACTTTCTTTTTAAGCCTCTGTTTCAACGTGCGTTTGTTCTGCATTTTGGCTCATCCTCCATCTCCACAGAACCTTTCTACAGAGTCAGCCAAGTGACTGTCTCGCTGCTGAAATCTAAAGCAATAGGCAGGCATAGAAGGTGCTGAAGAGCTTGGCCAGGAACGCCTGGCACAGCGTTACAACCAATGTAGGGAAACCTCCTTCCCCTCCTTCTGCCGTCCTTGATATGAGAGTTGCAGGGTGGCATACAGTCTTCCCCAAGACTGCCATCAAAATCTCTGAAAAAACAGATCTAGTATCTGCAGTGTGTCTTAGTTAGGGTTTCTACTGCTGTGATAAAACCCCATGACCAAAAACAACTTGGGGAGGAAAGGGTTTATTTCAGCCTATAGTTCTACATCACAGTCCATCATTGAAGGAAGTCAAGTAGGGGCCTAGAGGCAGGAAGTAATGCAGAGGCCATGGAAGAGTGCTGTTTACTGACTCATTTTGCCTGTTTTCTTATACAGTCCAGACCACCTGCCAAAGGGTAGCATCATCCACAGTGAGCTAGGCTCTCTCACCTACAGGCAAATCTCACAGAGGAATTTCCTCAAATGAGATTCCTTCTTCCCAGATGACCCTAGCTTGGGTCAAGTTGCCATAAAAACTAGAGAACACAAAGAGGAAAGCATCAACTACATTGCTTCCGAAGGCTGCCTTCTCAAGGGTGAAAGTGCCCCAGTTTGTGTACATATCTCCCATGGTTCACAACATGTGCTCTAGAACCAGCAGGCTTCTTGTTAGCTGCTTTAAGTCACCATAAGACCTCATGGCTTAAATAGCAACTCATTTTCTCAGGTAGCTCTGACAGTTGACTGGTGGTTCTTGGTTGGGGTCCCCGTGAGGTCTGATGACAGGTAGGACTGGAGCTACCCGACCGCTTGACTGAGTTGGTTGAGTGGTGCACAGTGCCTGCACACATTTGAGTCAGGCCAGCTGAGTGGCTGGCTAGCTGAGCCTCTCCAGGGGATGGGTGTAAGCCTCCCCAGCTACAGGAGCCTCAGGGCACAGCAGCTGGCTTCTCCCCGAGCAAACATTCCAAGAGATCCAGGTGAAACCTGCAAGACTTCCTATGGCTGAGACTTGGGACATCATGAAGTATCCCTTCTACTCAATTCTGCTGATCAAAAAGTGAAATTAGAGGGTCAGATTGACCAGATTCAAGGTGAGGAGACTTTACAAGGATGTGAGTATTAGAGGCATAGTTTGGGGTGTGGTGGTGAGAACAGCTATGGCACAGTTATGTTAAAATCTCTTAGCTTCTCTGTGCCTCACTGGAGTTTTCTGTAAAATGGGATCACAGAGAGTTTCTGCAAGGAGCAATGAGCTAACATATGGAAAGAACTCAGTGTTGCACTACGCAAGTATTAGTTCATACTCACAGGGTAAGAAACATTTTCCCAATTCATTTGTTTCCCAATGTCTATGGAATAGTTTGCGAAATGGTTTATAATTATCAGTCGCTCTCTACACAAACTAAGAAAAATGTCTGCCTTACTGTCAAGATATATATATTTGTTTGTTTTGCTTTGTTTTGTTTTTCAAGTGAAAGTCAAGGCTTTAAAGTTAGAAAAAAGCAGCCTTTCCTCATGATTGATTATGCTTTAAAAATGTTAATAAAATCCGCCAGGGCCCAGCAGATACCATTTTGAGCCACAGTGGTGACGAGTTCACATTTGGACCAGAAGCAGCAACACTGGTCATGACGAATTTCCCATGGCATCAGTGGAAAAGGAGACATGAATGTATTTGTCAGCAAACTTCTCCAAAACAAAAAGGAATCAGGATTTCCTGTTGGGGGCCTGAGTGACGAGTGATGCCCAGCATCTCACAGCCCCAAACGACCAGTCTTAGCACCAGCCAGAAAACAGGATCTGTCAACAAGTCATCAGGGGCCAGCTCCAGCTTTGGGGACAGACACTTTTCTGTTGATGCCAAATCCAAACAAAGTTTAGAGGTCACTAAACTCGACTCTAAATGTAAAAATGGCTTTATGATCTGAGCCTGCAGACACACATTCTACAGGATTTTCTACCACATTATCACCCAATTCCTAATCCTCAGTATTCCAAGTAATCTTCAAAACCAAATCTCCTAACGTGTGCCTGTTGGCTATGTGCCCATGTTCCAGGACACACACCACTCCCTGCCTCCCCAAAGCTGCCATTTCCCACATTTTTGTTCCCACCCTCTTTTTGTAGTCTACAAGACACAACAGTAAGGGCAGCCTCGGTTATCTTCCCTGCCTTACACTCCAGACAGATGCTGGTAAGAACTTCCTATCAACAACTCCCTTTATGTTCATCTTTGTCTGTCTATAGTAACTGGCCTGTGAGCTTGCCATTTATCCTGCTGCTGAGCAAGAAGACTCCTGTGTAAGGACAAACTAATAGATCAATTAGTTAGAATCAGAGTCCCCAAATGAACTCACATCTATAGATGATTATGATGATTGAGAAAGAATTTTATTATGTAACACACACTAGCCTGGAACTTTCTAGGTAGTCCAGACTAGTTCTTAACTTTTGATCCTTCTGCTTCTTGAGTGCTAGGATTTACAGGCATGTACCCCTTTGCTTGGTGAAGTAATTAAGTTTTAGAACAAGGGTGCCAAGACTCTCTGGTGGGGGAAATAATTATCTTTTTAACAAATTGTGGATTTCCACACACAAAAGAAAAGAAGCTGTACCCCTGACTCATACCATATCAAACAATTAGTGTAAAGTATTGATGACTTCATCTGACAGTTAAAACTGTGAAACTACTAGAAAAACATATAAGCAAAATACATGTAGTCCAGGTTATAGCCAAGGATGACTTTAAACTCCTGATTTTCCTGCCTCTATCTCCTAAGTGCTGGGATTACTGACCTTGAGTTAACCTTCTCAGATTAAGAAGCCAAAATACAGCAAGGTAAGATGAACTAAACTGAAATGACCATGGTCTTTATCTCAGAAGATATAAATGAGAAGAAAGTGAAAACACAGTGGAAGAAGACATTTGTAAATTATGTATCTGACAAGAGTACAGCATATATAAAGAGTTGTTGCAACTTGACGATAAAAGTAGGCCCAATTAAAAAGAGTAGGCAAAGAATCCGCATGGACATTTCTCTGAAGATAGGCAAATGGTCAAGAAGATGTTCAACATCTTCAGCTGGAAATGCAAACAGAACCCAAAATAAGATCCTGCTTCATAACCAAAGAAGAGCTAAAATCAATCAACACTCAGGGCTGGGAGCGTAGTTGAGTGGTATGACGCCCGACTGCCACTGATGCAGCTAGAGAGAGCAGCAGGTGTTGATGAGGAGGTAGAGAACCCTCGTTATTTTGTGGTAGGAAACGAAATGGTGCAGCTGCTTTGGAAAACAGTTCAGTAACTCTTCAAAGATTAAATATTGATCAGGCCAATTTGAGGTACACTCCTTTAAACCCAGCACTTGAGGGAGAAAAGTCAGGCAGATCTCTCTGAATTGGAGGCTAGCCTGGTCTACAAAGTAAGGCCAGCTAAGACTACATAGTGAGACCCAATCCAAAAGGGGTGTGGGTTGGGCAGGGAAATGGCTCAGAGCTTAAGAACACTTGCTGCTTCTGCAGAGGACTAGCACCCATATGGTGGCTCATAGCCATTTATAACTCTAGTTCTAAGAGATCTTGTCTTCTTCTGACCTCTGCAGACACCAGGCACACATGTGGTGCACATGCATACATGCAGGTAAACACATACACATGAAATAAAGTAAATAAATCTAATAAAATTTAAAAGTTACATATTCAGTTATAGTTCAATCTAGCAACTACCTGAAACATATGTCCTCACAAAACTTTACACATGAATACTCACAGAATACTCATAACAGTCAAAACATTACAAAATTCAAACATCTAATAACTGATGAGTGAATAAAATATGGTATAACCATATGGCAGAATAATATGCCATCATAAAAGACAGTAAGTATTGGTATATACTACATTGAATATAAGCCTTGCAAATATGATTTTAAATGCAAACACCTCCTAGGTGGTCCTACTAATATAAAATATACAGGGTAGGTAAATCCAAAGAGGCAAAGAGTAGATCAGTGATCGCCTAGTTAGGGCTGAGAGGAGGACCAGTATGACCACTAAGGATATGGCTTATTTTCCAGGATGATAAATGGTCTAAACTTGATGGTGGTGATGGCTAAATCAATTCTATGAAAACCAATGAATTACTTCTTTTTTAAGGCAAGAAAAAAATACAATGCCGCTAAAAGGAAGAGGAATCCTGCTCTTAGAACCTTTGTTCAGTACTTAACCTTTGCTTCCTGCTGGGTGCACCTCTTGATTAGAGCTCCCTCGATGACAAACTGTAATTGGGATATGTAACCCAAATAAACCCTTTTCTTCCTAAGTTGTTTTTGGTCATGGTCTTTATCACGTCAATAGAAAGCAAACTAAGATACACTTGGTACTGACTTCAGAAACTTCAATCCCTTGACTGGACCAAAGAAAATAATTTGATTATAGGTTTATACTGATTGTTACAGAAACAATCTCAGAACAAAATGAACATGCAGTATTTTAAATCAATGAATGGATATATGATATTTGAACACTTTCAAATAATCTCTTATTTTTATTTCTGTGCATGAACACATGTATTCAGGTGCCTGCAGAAGCCATAAGAGGGTGCCAGATCCACTGGAGCTGGCATTACAGTCAGTTGTGAGCTGCAAGACCTGAGTGCTGGGAACCAAACTTAGGTCCTGTGCAAGAGCTTTTGACTATCTAAACACTACATGGGGTTATAACTGAATACTGTGAGCAGCCAAAACGTGTGGTCTTGACCTGCCAAAACTCTGCAAGGCCAGCTCCTTCTCAGTATTGAGGTCTTGCCTAAAGTATTGTCTTCACAGATGCATGCACTGTCTAAGTGCGGCTGGCTCACCTCACTGACTCCTCACAGATGCACGCACAGTCTAAATGCGGCTAGCCCACCTCACTGACTCCTCACTGAGCAGTCTCATATCGCCTTCCTAGTACGCAATACTTATTCATAGCAATGGATAGAATAATTTACCTGTTTCTTTGTGTCCGACTCACTGTAACATAAGTTCTTCCAGGGGGTGATTGTATCCATCTTGTTTGTTAGGTCAAATGAGGCATGTAAGAGTGGATATATACACATCACACTCTTAACTCAGGACTTAGTGCCACAGTCTTGACTATGCCACTCACACCTGCTCTGACTGGGGACCGCTGGGCCTTGGCAGCTCTCCCACTGGTCTTCACTGCTGTTGAAGATGCCTAACACCTTGCTCCAGGCCTTTCAGTCTTCCAAAACAGACGTGTGTGTGTGTGTGTGTGTGTGTGTGTGTCCCTTAAATCCTTCTCCCTCCCAAAACCCAAGAGGGGAAGTTACTCTTATCTGGATATCTCTAAATGTTCTCTCTCTTCTCCTGGGCAGCCATCAAAATCCGGTCTTTTGTCTTTAAAGTTCAAAACAACTTGTCAAGTAGATGTTTGTGCTTCCCTGATTGTGATCTGTTTTTGTCTTTTCTATTTTTTCTTTCTTTCTATGCCCTTATTAATCACAGTTTGGACTTCTATGCCCTGTTTCCCAGCTCCGGCAATTCTTTTGTGATGTTAAGTTTGAGGACCTCGGGTTTGCTGGCAGTTTCTTGAAACTGCCTGTTCACAGGGTTTGCCTATCATCAGGTGCCATACTCAAAGGCATTGGTCTGTGAATGTGCAGATGCTAATGACAACTCTGAAGTTTGCTGCTGTCACTGAAAGACATTAAATCCTTGTCTCATATGCCACCACTGTACTGCTTTTATTAGCAGGGCATTTTCTGTCTTTTTATCTTTTCACCATCTTACCAGCTCCAATAGTCACTGGTTTTAATGAACAGACTGGGAAGTAACAGACACAAGGCTTCTACATCAGAGGAAGAAATTCAGCTTTCATTTGATGCATATGAGCCCTGGGAGAGAAAGTAGATTTGATAGAAGAGCCAGGCCAAGAGGTTGTTTTTCCCTCTAGACTTCTTTGCAGTTTTTGTTTGTTTTGTTTTGAGACAGGATCTCATTCATAGCCCAGGCTAGTCTACCTCAAACTCTTGCTTCCTGTAGGTGTGAGTCACCATATCTAGTCAAAGGTTTAACTTCACTTTGTTTGTTGTTTGAGGCAGGGTCTCACTCTGTAGCCCAGGCTGGCTTTAAACTTACTATGTATCCTAGGTCCCCTTTGAACTTGCTAAATCCTGCCTCAGTCTACCAAGTGCTGGAATTACAGACATGAGCCACCATGTCTGGTGTTATTTGCATTTTTAGAATGGAAAAACTGTTCTATTTTTGTCGCCATAATCAAGTCTTTAGAGACAAATCTCAGTTTCCTCCGGAATCCACAGGAAGAATTATTTGCAACTAAAACAGTGCCTCAGTGCAATCGTGCTAGAGAGACGGCCAAGGGCACCAATGGCTGCGCTATAATTTTCTTCTGTGTTTTGCTCGAAGATGCAGATGCTATGATTAAAGTTAGATTGAAGAGGTTTATCCCAAGTAGCTGAGAACACATTGGTTTTCATGCCAAGTCCAGAAATAAACCCTAGGTGATGTTTAGGTCCTGTATGGAATAAACAGTAGTCTAGGAAGCAAACCGTCTGAGAGCCAGGATGATAACAGACTGGGAGTGGAAACAATGATGTGCATGTGGATAAATGTGCTCTTCCATCTCATCATGTTGTGTCAACAGTCTGGACGCTGCCATTGGGGCAAAAAGGTGCCAAAGGGTGAACTAGCTCAGAATTTACCCACCCAATTCAGAAAAATAATTTGAAAAAAATCTGAAGAACCCACACATTCTTTTCTTGGCAAGAACACTTGAAGGACTTATAGTTAACTATTACCTGATTTCAATAAAATTATTATAAATATATCTGAGTATTTTTATTCCTGCTTGATAAGCATTCAATCCTTCATACCAGTCAAGAAAAGTTACAATTCAGTAAATAAACCTAATTGTTTGTTCCTAAAGGTTTTCTGCTATGATTGAACTAAGACATATCTAAAGGATCTCCATATGGAGTGGTATGAAACAGTTACTTCAAAACCAATTACCTGTCAACATTCTTGTTGACTCTGGAGCATAGAGCAGTCCAACAGGAGGCAGGAGGCAAGGAGTACAATGCCCTGACTTCGAGGGTCACTGCTAGAGTCTGCCAGATTTTGCAGAGGCATCTCTTTATGGCTGCTTATAACCTAAGGTGGGGCTGGACATACTTTGCATCAAACCCAACACTGCAAAGTATGAGGTATCACTCAGAAAGCTCACACGTTTCTTCTCTCCCGGTTACTGGCCTAGAGAAGAGGAATGGCTGCACAACACTGCCTTTACTCTGGTAACCACACTTGCCCTTCTACCCAGTACAGAATAAAGACGCGGGGCTTATAATGCAATGAGAGAATTAACATGATGTGTAGAGCTGCAGGCGAAGGGAGGTACATACTGAACTCCAGGTTCAAGAGTTCCTATTTCTGCTTTTACCACTAAAGTATCTGACTCCTTCCTGAATACATAATACACACACACACACACACACACACACACACACACACACACACACACAC
>LOJH01011247.1:6958-32829 GCA_001685095.1 Ellobius talpinus
TAATAAGAAGCCTGAGCTAAAGGGCCAATCAGTTTATAACTAATGTAGACCTCTTTGTGATTTCTTTGGGACTTGACGATTGCAGGATCCAGGTGGGACAGAAAACCTCAGACAGCATTACTCTGGTAATATTGAAAGGTGATCACTTTTACTTGCTTAACTGGATTGAGAAACAACAAATTAGTAAGGCACACCTGGGTGTGTCTGGGGGTGTTGCTTATAGGGGATTGCATCCTAAGGGCTCTTGGTACATTTATACGATGCCATTATTGGTCAATGGGGCCTAGTTGGAAGAAGTGGGTTACTGAGGGGAGTATTTGTTCTTGGGAACTATATCCTACCCTGGCCTTTTAAGAGTATTCATTTCTGTGTCCTGTCCACCATGGTGTGAAATATGCTTCTCAACCTCACCCACACCCACAGTGGACTAAAATCCACTAAAACTGGGCCCAAAAAACTAATTTTCGGGCACAGCATCACAGAGATAGCTAATTAATATACAAGGTAAGTTGCCAGGAAAAAATAAGTAGAAGCATTTTTTAAATGTGAAAATACAATGCCGTGTGTTTTATTTGTTCTGTTGGTTAGTCTTTTTGAGGAAATTTCTTATAGCCTAGGCTAGCTCAAACTCTCAGCCTTCTGCCTCAGCCTCTTCAGTGCTGGGATGGCAGATGTTTACCGCCAGCCTAACTATAATGTTTTATGACTGTGCTATATAGTCCTCTTTTTTTTAACTGAATATATAAACATCTTTTGTTGACTTTCATATTAATGTAGCATATAGTTAAAAAAATAAATTATTGTGTCATAAGAGAGCCTTTACTAATTGACTCATTTAGGTTTTCTCCTTCCCCTTGTAATAGGAGTCCCTATCTGCAGCTGCCTGGAATCTGTAGAGTGAAGCTACAGGACTCTTAACGTGGCCGGGCCATGGAGCAGTATACAACAAACAGCAGTAGTTCCACAGAGCAGATCGTGGTGCAGGCTGGCCAGATTCAGCAGCAGGTATGGGAGTGAGTGTGCTTTGACCATCACAGTACTGCGGCTGGTGGTGCACTGGCAGGTTTTCTCTGGTTACTCTGTGGGCCCTATCAGACCCTGTAAGTCTAGATCCAGTCTGTTGCCCCTTGGCATCTCTTTGTGAAGATCACTTTAAAAGTAGATTGGCCCTTTGTAACTTACTGAAGGAAAGTCAGGACACCTCTGCTTTACCCTGGGTTCAGTCTACTGTTTCCCTTGTTTATGCTGACTTGTGGTAGGTAAAGCAAGGGTGAGTCACAATAGACACACCAGTAGTCAGGTTTCAGGCAGTCTGCTGGCCTGTTCTACCAGAGTTTATTCTGGACAGCTGTAGTTTAATATTAGAATAATATTTAGGAGATACTCTGTGGATGAGTATATATTGAAAAGGAGCTCCTGCTGCTGCCTTTTCCCACAGTACAGTCTACCAGATGTTTGAATTAGTGCACATAAAGCATTTGCCGTGCTTTTATCTGGGTTTATAATAGTGAACTTTCTCTTTTTCCCCCCATTCCTGAGCTTTGGAAAAAAAGATATTGTTTTTATTTGATCACAGGCCAATACTGTTGTCCTGGGTGTGTTTTTTCCTCAGAATAGAGGTTCACTAAGATAGAATAGAGGAAGTATTGGTGGTGAGTTCCAACCCACTGGTCAGGGAGGGACTCCTCCACATTGCGGGGATTAGCTGAGCATGGTAGCTCCCCAGCCTTGCTAGCCTCCTCCTTGTCCTCACTGAGGACACTGGCAGCTTCCTGCAGCCTCCTTAGGAAATGGGTCTTGGTGAGGCCTTCCTCGGGGGCAGAGTGGGTTTTGGTGGCTTTCTTCCTGGGAGGCATTCCCCAGGATAAGAAGGAAGTCAGGTGGCTTTCTGAAAACATTGCCTGTAAAATGGTCAGTCAGTTGAGTGGGAATAAGTCTTCGTTTGGGGACGTAGAAGAGTAGCTTACCAAGACTAGAATTTGGATCACCGTGACTAGTTCTTCCTTGGTGATGCTTTAATAACTTTAATAGCCCCTGAAATTCTTTGTCATAGTTTCAAGCCTTTAAGACCTGCTGGTTTTGTTCTTGCGACCCTAAGAAAATATAGAAATCTTTAACATAAATGTTTGGCAATGGGGTAGAATTCCTATTTCTGGGAAGAAGGACTGCATTATAAATTTGTATTGTAAGTCACAGAAGTGTGTTGTAAGGCCCACTCTGGGGACAGCTTGAAGAATCCAGAACTCTGAAAGCTCCTGTGTGGGGCGAAGCTTTTCAGAGACACTCCCCCCTCCCTCAAGTGATCTCAGGTCTTGAGCTGTGCGTTCCCATTCTGATACATTTCAAGCTCTTCCTGTTCCTGTTCTCAGCAGCAGGGTGGTGTCACTGCTGTCCAGTTGCAGACTGAGGCCCAAGTGGCATCCGCCTCAGGCCAGCAAGTCCAGACCCTCCAGGTAGTGGTGCCCTCTCTGATTCTCTGTGAGCACTGCATGAACATTGCCTGTCTGCTGCTGTTTATGTTTGGATCTCAAGTTAAATGGCAAAGTCGCATGCCTTTTGTGCTGCTAACCTGTCTCTCACTCAGGCCAGCATGCCAGTGTCCCATGCCAAGACATCTGGTGACTGCTGTGTCTGTTTTCTGAGAAGTATGTGCTAAGTGTGTTGCTTTAGAAGTACCAGGAAGCAAGCAACAGGAAGACCTTATACAGGTGGCTTTAGAGCTTACTCAGTACTCAGATGCCTATCCCACCACTTGGTAAAGTTTCATGAATTGTACTGCACTGGAGAAGTGGGTGCACACATGGACAGACTTGACTGCACTATTATGTTTTGTTTTTGTTAAAAGTGCAGCTTTGACTGTTAAACATCCATTGCACTGAGCAAAGTTTTTCTGAGAACTGAATAACCTTTCCTGTATCATTACGAGCTCTGCAGAGATGATTCCTTTTCTTTTTGATGGGCATATTTAAGTGCTAGCATAGATCATGGTGGTAATGCCTCCTGTCCCTGTGCTTGGGTTATGGAGGCAGAAAGAATGAGAGTTTGGGACCAGGTTGGGCTCTTTCAAAAAACATAGCACAGGTTACATTGATAAGCTAAAAAACAAAAACAAACTGGAGTTATCCGATGCTGATGCTGTTCTTCAGCACCATGTATGGTCAATTTAAATAGCCCAAATTCTTTTGAGAGTAGCGGCATTGGTCGCTTCTGGGTCCATTGAGAGCTAAATGTTTTGAGAAGTTGGCAAGATTCAGATGCCTGCTCTCCCTGTCTTCCTTCCCTGAATTGGAATGACTTAGTGGGACTTCCAAAGTCAAACTAGCATCTCACTTTATAGCAAGTGCTGCTGAGATCCTTTTGGAGGTAACCACTCCTTCCTGTAAACCAGTGGTTCTCAACTTCTGATGCTATGACCTTTAATATAGCTCCTCAAGCTGTGATGACCCCCAACCATAAAATTATTTTGTTGCTACTTCATAACTAATTTTATTACTACTATGAATCATAATGTAAATATCTGTGTTTTCTAATAGTCTTACATGACCCCTGTGAAAGAGTCATTTGACCCCATGGGGTCGTGACTCCACAAGTTGAGGACCATTGCTGTAAGGACTTGACCCTTTCAACCCTGCCACTTAGTAGTGTTTGGTGATGCCACGTGGCCAGTTCTATACATACATTAAGAAGTTGATTTTGTCTATCATCCTGAACAGTTGAATCTCAGGGGGGTGTAGCAGCTTTCTGTTCCTGCTTGCTTCATCTTTGTAATATATGAAACGGTGTCTGGGATTGTCATTAACTACCATAGAATGGGAATGTGACATGCTCTTAACTGTGTGGCTTCTGTCTCATGCATGAGTTCTTGTGATCATCTGTTGTAGACACAGTGAGCTCTTCAGAGTCTCAAATCCTTTATCGCATGCATATATAGCATGTTGGGGGGGTGGATAACCAGAAATTTATAAAAGTGTCTTAAATTTATGTCACCTTTGGGGATTGTTGGCTATGCAAGTGTAAAGACATAAGTTTGGATCCATAGAATTCACATAAATATGTGGGTTTGCCCCTGTAACCCCAGCACTGGGTGGCAGAAACAGGCAAAACCTGAGTCTAGCTGGCTAAATCAGGGGATACTGTCTCAAAGCAACAAGGTGGCACGCAGTAGGAGATGATATCCAGTGTCAGCTTGTGGCATCCACTTTCACACAGGGGAACAGCCCAAAGTAACAGCACAGTGGTGTCAGCTAAAGAAGCTCTAGATTGCATTGCAATGGAAGTGATGGGAATTTTCCTCATTAAGTCTCATCATTGTAGAAGAATTTTAAATAGTTCTCTCTCTTACTCCTCTAGTAAGGCTTCTGATACATTTCATAAAACAGCACCTGACAGCATTGGTGTAGCAAAGGGGGTTTTAAATGGGGAATTAAGAGAAGAGAATGTGAGCAGATAACCCATAAAGTCTTTAAAAATCACCAGTTTCTCAGGGGATAGCCCTGAGGTTGAACTACTCCTGATGGTTTTGATGGAGATTGGTAGTGGGAGAGCCTAACCATTTTATCTAGGGCAGATTAATCAACTGCACAGTTCACTGATACTGTTGGAATGGACTGTTGCTGGAACTAAGAACGAGTATTTTAGTCTGTTGGGTTACAATAGTTCCTTCAAGCAAAGACAGTCTGCAGTAAGAGTTTTGGGGTTTGTCCTGTTACTCATCCCCACTTCCAAAGCAACTTCTGTCTGGACCGTTCTCTGAGTTTTCACATTGGGGTTCAAGAGGTGACAGCACATGCAGCGGCTTCTTTCTGGAGTAGTCTGTTGAAACAGAAAACTTGAAGAGTGGAAATCATTACACACCATAGCTATCTGATTTCAGTCTCTCATTGCTTCTGATAATTAAAATAAGCATGCAGATATTTAAGATGCAGTATGCAGAACTCTACTATGATGATCACAGACTGGAACCTATTTCTGGAGAGTCTTGCTTGGCTTGATTTTGAGACAGAGTCTTATCAGGCTTACCTAGAGCTCACTGTGCAGCCCATCTGTTCTCAAACCCATGCTTCTGCCTCAGCTTCCTGAGTGCTGGAATCACTAGCCTGCCCAGTCCATGAGTCTTTAGTAGTAGACTCCTTAAGTAGCAGCCATTCCTGGGTTCCTTGGAGTCAAGTGGAGGTGAGTGTTCATGTTTCCCTTTTGTGTGAGGCCCAGGAGGAACCTTCAAGTGAGCTTTCGGAACTCTTCCTATTCAGCCTCTAGAGTTGAGGCTGTACTTTAATTCACTTCTCAGTTCTCACCATCATTACCTCTCTCATTGCTTCTTTCCCAGCCTTTACCAGAAACCATTCCTGGGTATCCATTTGAGAAGGCAAATTAGTCTTGGTTTTAAATTCAGCCTGGTTTTGGTGATTAATACCTTATTTATTGAGATTTTCCAGACTCTAGATAGGTTCCATTATATTTGACTTTTAAACATCCAACTTGGCACTTAATCAGAAAATGAGAGGTATCTGCAGAGATGCAGTGATTAAGAGCACATACTGCTACTGCAGAGGGTCTGAAGTTAGTTCCTAGCATCCACGTGGCAGCTCTTAATCAACTGGAACTCAAGCCACTGGGGATCTCACATCCCACCCTCTGCAGCATATGCATATAATCTATACTCACACTCACATTCAAACAGACACGACGGGGAGGGGGGGCACACATAAAAAGGCTGACTTTCAGGCCAGGCTTAATCTCTGCACTTGGGAGTCAGAGACAGGAGGATCCGAGTTCAAGGCCAGCTGGCACTACATAGAAAGAGACCCTGCCTTGGGAGGAAAAAAAGAACTGGCTTTCCTAAGTCTGTCTTGCCAAGCCAGACAGTTCCAGTGACAGTGATTATCTTGGTAAAAAACCAGTTATGTCTTACACTGTTTCATTGTTGGTGTTTTATTCCATTCTAGGTTCAGGGGCAGCCATTAATGGTACAAGTCAGTGGAGGCCAGCTAATTACATCAACTGGCCAACCCATCATGGTCCAGGCTGTGCCAGGTGGACAAGGCCAAACTATCATGCAGGTACCTGTGTCTGGAACCCAAGGTTTACAGCAGGTGAGTGGTCTTTTTAAAGTACTTAGACTGTACATCAGTGAAGTCTGGCATGACTGTGGGTGGTGTATATATCTGTGTGTGTACAGGTTTGCACATACGGATGGGGGCCAGGCTTCAGTGTCACATGTCTTCACATTAGTTTAGCCAGCTTCCAACATTTTTTACTGAGTTTTGTAGTATTTGAGAGTCCTTAAGAAAACTTGGGCAGTATATAGCCTAACAGAAAGATCCAAGAATGTCTCTAAGACATGGGCCGTGTTCCCTTCCTCTTCCCTTCTAACCAGCATTTAGTCACCTGGAGAGTTGTGGAAACTTGAGGTTGTAGGCATGTCCTTTACAGACTCAGTGGGTAGAAGGCAGCCAACAGAAACCCACCTAGCTGAAAGTAACTTCTCAGCTGCTAGATCTGTGAAGCAAGGCTCAAGAGGGCCAAGGAACAGTGACAGAATGGTGACAAAGCTGTTGGGAAGGGAGACGGGGAACTGCAGGTGGGCCAAAGTAGCTGGGCACCCTTTTGGGCTGGGGGTATTCTTGAGTATAAAGTACTTGAAATTTTGAGTTGTAGGGCATTCCTAAATGCTTTCTCATTGAATCTTTAGTGGTTTTGTATCCAGTAGTCAAGGAAATAGGATTCTGTACATTGAGCAAACTGTTAAGGCTTTTTCCCCTTTTGTCAATTTATAAGATTTCAAAGAAAAACTTTTAAAACTTGTCAAGTTTCTGATAATACTCCTGGTAAGTGACTATAGCAATTAAGTTAACAAAGGGAACTAGGTTCAGGTACCACATATGATCTTGTGCTTTCCATATTTGCTCTGTGAGGTCTGGCACTCCAAAACCTGTAAGCAAAGAAAGCGGGAAGAGGTAGATGAACATTAATGGCAGTGCTAAGTGATGGTGAAGGGTTTAGAACTGAATAGGAATATAATATGTCACACCACCTTATCTATCTACTGCCATGTAACACATTGATTACAAGAAGCATTTTGTCACCTGGCTTACAGTTTAAGGGTACCAGTCCATGGTGGGGAAGACATGGCAACAGGAGCACAAAACACCTTACATTGCATCTGCAGTCGGGAGGCAGAGTAATGGATGCTGTTGGTCAGCTCACTTTCTCCTGTTTTCACTCAGTTCAGGACCCCAACTCATTGAATGCCACTTACAGTTAGGATAGGTTTGCTCACCTCAGTTAATCTAATCTAGAAATCCCTTAACTGACATGCATAGTGCTTGTTTCCATGGTGATTCTTTATCCAATCAAATTAATGATTGTACATTTCAGTTTCTGTGAATCAAGAATCTTGACAGCCTATCTCTGTCTCTCTCAAGAACCTGATCAAAGTGTTGACCTTGACTGCCATTAGCTTAACACTTACCTTGGAAAGAATATATTTTTGAAAGTTCTTTTATTCATTTGTAGAGCACTGAAATATTTTTAAGCAAATGTACTTTAAAAAAAATAACCATGCCAATATTTTTTTCTAATGAACACCAATTCTGTAATTATTGATATCCCAAACAATATTCAATATTATTTGATGATCAGAAAAATAGAAATAAGCTTTTCAATAATTGATAGCTGATATTAGAACAAGACTTCTGTCCTTAAAAGTATTTATTACTCTGTTGTAATTTTGGGAGACAGGGTCTCGTGTAACCCAAACACTAGCCTCAAACTCGCTGTGATCCTGAGGCTGGCCTTGTATTCCTGATCATTTCGCCTCTGCCTCCCAAGTTGTAGAGTTACAGGCATGTGCCTCCACATACTTCCTGGTCGCTACAGGAATTTATTCAGCTAGTTTGCAGAAACCTAATGTGTGAGTCTGGAGAGATGGCTCAGCAGTTATGAATACTAGCTATTCTTCCAGAGGACTCAGATTTGATTTCCAGCACCCACATAGTGGCTTATCCCATTTCCAGAGTATCCGACTCCCTCTTCTGGCCTCAGTGGCAGTAGGCACGCACATGGTGAATATATACATGCGGACCAAACATCCATATACATAAAATAAAAATAAAAAATAAAAGCACAAGTAAGGAACCAAAGGACTCATGTCGATGCCAATCTTTTTGTGTATTATATTCCACAGATACAGTTGGTCCCTCCTGGTCAGATCCAGATCCAGGGTGGGCAGGCTGTGCAGGTACAAGGACAGCAGGGTCAGACCCAACAGATCATCATTCAGCAGCCACAGACTGCAGTCACTGCGGGCCAGACTCAGGTAAGCTACCTAGTTCACATCAAATGTGAATGCAGGGGCCGGGTGGTGGTGGTACATACCTTTAATCCCAGCACTCGAGAGGCAGAGGTGGGCGGATCTCAGTGAGTTTGAGGCCAGCCTGGTCTACAAGAACTAGTTTCAGGACAGGCTTCAAGGTCAGAGAAACCCTGTCTTGAAAAAAAATATGAACGCAGAAGAAAGCTATCCAAAACATGCTTGGGTTCTCTTGAGTCTTTGGCATCTGTTGAGGATGTCATTGTTTTCTACAGACACAGCAGCAAATTGCTGTCCAGGGACAGCAAGTGGCCCAGACTGCTGAAGGGCAGACTATTGTCTACCAGCCAGTTAATGCAGATGGCACAATCCTCCAGCAAGGTAAGCTGCCATTATTGCCCTGCAACTTTGCAGGGCATTCGTTTTAGCCTTAGAGACCTGTGAGTGCTTCAGAGTTGTTGTGAAGTCCACACCACATTTAAACAATAGGGTTCCCACCAGACCTCACAGTTCTTATCACCATATATGACCAACCCATTGCTGCTTATAGATTAGCATTCCTGCAGTTTAGTTAGGCCTCTAATGTGATCATATAATTAGAGTCAAGAGGATTTCTCCCCTAGCTAAGGAGTTGTAAACACACAGAAGTGTGCCCTAGGAAGAGATGCATACACATAAGAAGTCTAGACTTGGCTTGGGCAGAGACATGCTCACAGTAGACTTCAATACTTTGAAGCTGACTTTAAGTCCAGAGAGGTCATCTCAGTCAGATTCCACAATGGTTTGGTCGAGACTAAGACTGTGCAGTATACTAGATGCAGAGGGTGCACTAGCTCTGTGTTATTCATATAGGAGGGAGCCAGGCTGCACTGAGCCCTGATGAGGCCTCTTCCCGTGTGACTCGGTTCCACATAGAAAAGCAGCAGTGGCGGCTGTGTTGGTAGTGGGAATGGTGCTGCAGTAGGGAGGTCTCCACATCTCTGTGCCTTTTTGATACCCTTGTTGGGATGTACAATATGGGGGGTTGAAGTATAATTTATACAGAACATTATACAGGCCATTAACAGAGACTTCCAAAAATGAACTCACACAGACCGCATTAGCAAAATGGAGTACAGGGGTAGGAGAGGGTATTTGCTTTCTCCCTGGTGTTTGTTAGTGCATTTTTCCAGTAGAGTATATGAGAGCCAGGTGGAAGGGACTAACTGTCTTCCCTTCTTTCTGTTCTGTGTGCCTGTTTTTTTATTTTGTTTGGTTTGGTTTTTTGTTTTGTTTGGTTTTCTTAAAGTTACAGTCCCTGTTTCAGGCATGATCACCATCCCAGCAGCCAGTTTGGCAGGAGCACAGATTGTTCAGACAGGAGCCAATACCAACACAACCAGCAGTGGACAAGGGACTGTCACTGTGACATTACCAGTGGCGGGCAATGTGGTCAACTCAGGAGGAATGGTCATGGTAAGGAAAGTGGTTCCCCATTTCTGTTCTCTGACACTGAAACTTTCCATAGGTTCTGTCTCTGAATTGCAAGTTGTTGTTTCTTGTGAAGTTGCTTATGGTGTTAACTTCTTGTAGTTGAACTCTATCCTTCAGGTACTAACAGTGGGCCTCATTCACAAGATGCATAATTCATTCTAATGCCTACCAGTGTCTCAGACTGTTCTAGACACTAGAGATACAGCAGAAGATAGGTGTGAATGTGCAATTTTATTTAGAAGTTTTATGCTACTAATAAGGTCCGTTCTCCTGTTCATGCAGATGGTGCCAGGAGCAGGCTCTGTGCCTGCTATCCAAAGAATCCCTTTACCTGGAGCAGAGATGCTGGAGGAAGAACCCCTGTATGTGAATGCCAAACAGTATCACCGCATCCTTAAGAGGAGACAAGCACGGGCTAAGCTAGAGGCAGAAGGGAAAATTCCAAAGGAAAGAAGGGTGTGTATGCCATGGGGAGTGCCTGGCAGGCAGAAACAGCACACTTGTTCTGCCTGTAACATTGCCTTGAATATGGTGTGTTTCCCTGTCCCTTCCAAACAGCAGAATGCAGACAGGTTTTCTGTGAGAACAGTGACACATAGTGATGTATAAGCAAGGGGCTTTCCCCCTTTCTCCTGAAAAGCAATCCAGAGGTAACTTGTCCTTGGGACTTTCTCTTATCTACAGCTGCAGTGCTCGTGTGGGTTATAGTCTGTAATGGCTCTTGAGCTCTAGCCAAGAGGCAAAGGGTATAGGAAAGGGGCCCTCTCTTTATAAAGGAGTCCATCTGTCAAATTAACCAGCATCTGATAACCCAGTCTAACATACCTGCAGATAGCACAGAAATGGTGTCTCCTCCTGACCTGCCATTTACTCGGTCTGTTGCTGAAGCAGAGGAAGGGTCAATGGTAGGAGGACGATAATAATCATTTCCCTCCAGTTCTTTTAACATTCATGTTCTTACAGAGGTTATATGGCCAGCAGCTACCGTACTGTTCTCCAGAGCTTTCTCCATCATTCAGTCTTCATTGTTCCTTTGACTTTGCCTCTGTCTGAAACTTAACAATTGAATCCGTGCACTTGGTAACTCCTAGCTCTCACTGTTAGCGATCTTGTTTTCTTTCTTCAGAAATACCTCCATGAGTCTCGGCATCGACACGCCATGGCACGGAAGCGTGGTGAAGGGGGGCGGTTCTTCTCTCCGAAAGAAAAGGACAGCCCTCACATGCAGGTAAGGAGGTTCTTTCTTCGTCTGCTGCCTGCCTTCTTTTTAGCAGCGATAAACTCCTACATTTAAGGAAGCTCGCCCCCCCCGTGTTGCTCAGTTTCTTCCTTTTTAAAAGCACTGAAAGTTTTGACCCCATGGCCTTTTCCTTCTTATTTTTCTAAATTTTTACTATCAACTTCTCCATTCTTGCTATTTCAAGGAAATGTTTTACTTTCGTTTAGCATGCTATATTGGCAGTAGGTGAGTGTTGGGTAGAGTAAACTTGGTGGTGGTGGTGGTGTTCTGACTGTGGCAACCTCAGGACCGTGGGATAGGAATGACATTTTGTCACCATTTTATACAGTTGAATATGAGTTTTGGAGAAATACAAGAAATACTTGTATAAGGTCAGTGCTTAGACGGCTGAGCCTGCCCTGGTGGTGTAGGCCTGTCAGCCCAGTTACTCTGTAAGCTGCGGCAGGTAGATAACCAGTAGAGGCCTGCCTGGGCTATACAGTGAGTTTGAGACCAGCTAATTTAGTGAGACTTCGTCTCATAAAGGGCTAAGGGTGTAGCTAGCTCAGTAATGGAGTTTGTCTGGCATGCATAAGCCGTGAGGTTCGGCCCTATTTCTTCCACAAAAAACCAATCAACTGAATTAAAACCTAGGGGATAAAATTCCACTAATTACCTCTTAGGTGTTTCTGAGTCCGTATGTCCAAAATGGATGCTTGGTTCATTAATCTATTACCCAAACCAGTGGCTCATCTCAAGAAGTGGCTTGTCACCACCCAGTTATTAAAGTTTGGATGGCTCAGATTTTGAAGTTGAATCTTTTTGCTTGTCCCCTGCTAACTGGTGTCAGCCTGGCCTAGCCCTCTTTCTTTGATTTGGATTAATGTATCCACTGTCTTCACTCTTGTCCTCCCTCTTCACATTACCACATCTTAGTGTGATCTTTGTAAGATTAGCCCACCTTTTTCCTGTCTTTGATTTTTTTCAGCCATCTTGTGCTGAAAAAAATCAAAATACTTTGGGTATTTGTGCTGAAATACCCAAAGTCCTGGCTGTGGCCTGTAAGCTTATCCGTCTGCTTCTAGCTTCATTTGCTCTTTTTTGCTTGCTGCTTACCCATTTATCTGTTCTCTTACCTGGTCCCTTGTCTTCAGAGTCTCCGGTTTGTAATACTCTTCTCTCCATCTTTCCTCATGGGTATCTCTTCTTCTTGTTGCATAGCCTAGGCTAGCCTCAAATTTGCAGTTTCCTGCCCTGTTTCCCAAGTATTGGTGTTAATAGACATGTGCACCAAGGACAGTTTTTGTCTCCCTATTTTTAAGCCTGGCTTAGCTCTAAAAGGCCTTTAGCCTGCCCCATCTCTAGATGGAGCTCCTTTTCCCTTGTATTTTCCTATAATTTCCTCCTATCCTTTAATGTATAAAAATCAAGAGATTTTTCTATATGGTCCACACTGCTTTCTAATTTACACATCGAAGTAGAGATTTTGTTCTCTTGTGTGTGTTGGGCTTAGCTTAAGATCCAGATTTGAACAAATGCTCAGTAAATACTGGTTGAGTTAATGGATTTCTTTTGTTGGCTCGCTTCCCTATCATCAGCATGGATTCCTCCATGTTCTTACTGTCTCTTCAGTTGTTCTGTATCAGATAGTGAGGCTTTTGTAGTCTACTCACGGCAGCCTGGATTGCCTGGCCTGTCCACAGGGGTGAGCACTGACAGCATTAACCTGTAGCATGACAGCCGCTCTGTTCTTGTTGCTGTCTGTGCCTGGCTGATTAGGAACTGCCAGCTGTAGGCCACTGTGTTAAAGGCTCTCCTTATTCCCCGTGCTGACTGGAGGATCTTGGTAAGTTCCTCAGTCTTTTAGTCCATCTCTTCACCTGTGGAGTAGAATACTATTAGGATTCCATTATTTTGAGATCATCATATATAAAATAATGACCCAAAAATACAGCATATCATGGTGTTTGATCTGGGTATGCCCTTGAGGGTAGCACAGGTCAGGATGCTTATGAAAGCGGCACTCTATTAACCATGCAGTGCTTAGTGGGGAGCCAGACCAGGCCTTAGTGCTTTTAGGGAATGGGTCTGTTGGCCTCTTCTAGGCTGATAGAGTTGTATTTAAACCGTGTGTGCAGAAATATAGATCATTTTGGAGCTTCCGTTTACTCGAAAGTTGTATGGCTTCCCTGGGGGTTAAGTTGTGAGTCAGGAATTCCTGTTACTGGTGTAAAGGACTGTTGTGCTGTCTTTGTAGGATCCAAACCAAGCTGATGAAGAAGCCATGACACAGATCATCCGAGTTTCCTAACCACAGGAGGGTGGCAGAGCTGATCAGTCACGTTTCTCTCCACTCTTTCCACTGCTCCTGGAAATGGACCGACTTCAAATGGGACACTGATGATTGCATTCTGCCCTTTCTCAGGACAGAAACTGCTTATCTCAGTATTACAGCTGCAGTGATGGCTGATGAACTGAAGTTGCAAGCCTTTGTCTCACCCTTTCATTCAGGACCTGTTTCAGACTGTTGGTGACACTGATCTTTTGTGAATTTGGATGATACAAGGAGGTATTTACCAGCCAAGCGACACGTACACAAGCACTTGTGTTGAGTGGTATAAGGCCAGCCGGTCAGCCATTGCAGTAGGGGAGAGCAGCCTGGTCTGTGGTCAAAGCAGCCATAGCCCATGCCTTTCTGTGGAGTCTACCAGCATCCATCCCCTGGTGGGATGTCGGGCTGGCTGATGCATGGGGGCACTTTGCACTCGGGTGGCTCCCAAGTAGCCGTCTTCTGTTTGTGTGATGAGAGCCTGTCTGCCCACATGCCAGGTTAGTGTTTTTCACTTTGGCAGGAAAGTCCAAAGAGGATAATATGGACTCAGGATAAAAGGATAGAAGACCTTGAAGATCTAAAAGGTACATCGCTGAGTCTTTCTAGCTCTGACAGTGGTCTGTTCATCCCTGTTAACAGGCCATCTGGGCTATCGTTTGTCCTGGGGCCACTTTAAAGACAGTTTAGAGAGTAAGTGGACCTTGCAGCAGATTTTCCTGGTAGAGAACTTTGCAACATCTGTGCTGAAGTATTGACAGTTACAGTTGTTCAACAGAGGCAAATGGAGGATTTTTAATCATGGGCTTTATGACAGTGAGCAGGGAATGGAAGGATCTATGCATTTCAGTGTAGAGAACAAGTATCCTGCCTGCCCGAGTGCTGTCACAGAGCATGATTGTCCAGTGGCTGGATACCAGGCATGGGTCTTAAGCTGAAGAAACCACATTCACACTGACAACCTTCTGGCGTGCACTAAGAGGGAAGTTGGAGGTATGCTCCTTATATTGTCTGAAAAAACACTGTTTAGGCAGCTGTCTGGAACACTGCTGGAGCTCAGAGTGAAGGAGACTGGGCTTCACCCCTTCCTCTGTGTGCTGGCCCTGAGGGTGAATGCTCTTCCCATGGCAGCTGATTTCCTTGGTGCCAGTTTCCACTGTTTTCTCCTTTCCCTGTAGGCCTTGCAGCAAGATTGCACATGCATCTGTGCTCTAGGGTTCAGCTACAGATCAGGAAGAAGATTCCTGCAGGGTCAGGAATTCACAGTTGCTGGGGTGAGTTGGGCCTCAGTAATCTGTTTCCGGGACAAGCACTCTACCACTGAGCCACACACACCCAGCCCGGAATCTGCTGTGCATGCTGAGGCCTGGAGGAGAAAGCCATGGTTGACATTTCAGAAGAGTTAGCTGTATGCTCTGCAATCAAAGTCAAACAGTCATTCCAAAGACTTTGGGGGTTGGTTAAAATACCGGTCAAGTCTAAAGACTGGCTCTTTGACTTTGTTCTGTGTTAAAAATGGGAAAGATTTTAACCTGATATAAAGGAACATCACAGGGAGACCATTTTAATCGGAGAAGCAGGAAGTAAGCCATTGTTCCCTTCTCCCAGGAATCTTGCCATTTCTCCTGGCTTCCAGATGTAAGAGGGGACTAATCCTTTTTTAGTAAATTCACTAGAAACTTCTGGCTCTTGACATGAGCTATTGGCTATTCCATGAGGAATTTCTGCCTTTGTGGTGGTAAGGATTCTAAAGGAAGGAAGGAAGGGTTCAGGGATTCCTCAGACCTAATGTCTAGTGTTTAAGCCAGCACTTGTAGAACGCTATTTATTTGTGTCTGTAAGTCTGTACATAATCTTAACCTCATTGTTGCTGTTTCATTTTGAGGAAGGCAAATTTGAGTTTTACTTCCTTTGAAACAGATGCTTGGGTTTCATGTTGTCACTGCATTGCAGTTAGCCCATGACCCTTTCATTGTGGTTATTCTAGCACAATGTAATAACCCACGGGGGGGGACTCATTTTTATGGATTTTTGTTTGTTTAATTTAGTTCTTTTTACTTGTTCTTGGAATTGTAGTGATGGCTTCAAAGACACAGAGTGAGTTGAGGAGTGGGCTGCTGGTCTCTGCATCTCTGTACTTCCTTAGTGCTTCTGTTGCAGAATAACTAAGTGTATATATTTTAATTGCACTGGTTATGGGACACACCAGTGTCTAGACACTGCACAAGTAGCCTTTCCTGGCTACAGGGTGCCTGATAATAATGTCTTGATTTTCCTTTGGGACTCAACTATGTAGGTCTCCCCACCAGCAAGGGGAATACAGATGATCATCGATGTCATTGCAACTGTTTTTTAATAAATTTATAAAAACACTAAAAAGTGGTTTGACTTTATTTTGTTTGGCTTTGGGGGAGGGGTTGTTGCTATTGGTTTGGTTTTTATTGTGTTGGTGGAGGTGCTTTTTGGTTTTGCTTTCTGAGATCTAAACTGGCTTTGTAGCCCAGGCTGGCTTCCAACTCAAGATCTTCCTGCCTTGCCAGGTGTGCACCCCCACTCCCAGCATGGATGACATCTGAGGAATCTGCATAGCCTGTGCCTAGAAACACATTCATGGTGAAGTTGTGGCCTTTAGACATAAAGATACCAGGTGCCAGGCCTCTCTGCTTTGTGGTCTCCTAATTTCCCCCTGAAGTGGACATCAAAATAAGTAATCAGCTCAGTAGAAATCGCCTTTCACCAAAAGAGCTCCAGTGTCTCCAGCAAGGTCATTCAGCAAGTTATAAATCTTGCTCCAGAGGACCAGTTTCTCCTGGGGGTGCTCCCTTCTAAGGAAATGATTGTTTTACATTTCAGGAACCAACATGATGCTGTGTTCCTTCAGTGTGGCTTCTAGAAAGCCCATGAGGGTTGGATTGGGTGTGGGAAACCCACCCACCTACTCCCCATGCAATTAAGGTTTGTTCCAGAATCAGACTTACATTCTTAGGACTCAACTTTAGAATGTGATGGTACAGGATGACTTCAGCACGCACCTCCATGTCTTCTCTAGCAGTAACAACCTGTTTAGGAAGGACGGTGAAGGGCTTAGTGAGATCTCAATGCTCCCAGGAAGGTGAGCCAGTGCATCTTGGCTCAGAGCCTCCCTCTGCTGCCCACAGATGTCGGGGTGGGGAGAGACAAGACTGCTTTCTCTATAGCTCTTGTCTCCTCTGTCGTTCCTGCACACAGAGCCACTGTGACATGCCTGATAGGCATGCTGTACTCAGCTCCCTCTGGCACCAAGGTGACCCCAGCTAAGGGACTAAGAATCAGATGGCTCCTCCCACCCAAGGCAGGCAGGGAAAAGATGCTCAGGCAGGTTAGTGTATTTTCCGCTTAAACATGTAATAAGGCCAGCTTGCAAGTTCTTCAAGACAATGATGTGCCCGCCCCACAAACACACCGTGTCTGTGTGTGTGTGTGTGTGTGTGTGTAAAATCTCCCACTGATGGGCTCCTGTGGCAGGGCCAATCAGCTTCCCCCTTTGCCTGGACTACCCAATCCCTGGGGATATCCCAATTCAGAGGGAGAATGGGAGCCCATACCACCTCTAAAGATAAGGGAGCCCCAACCCTCAGATTCAGACATTGTTAGCAGTTCCCCTCTACTACCCTCTGTGCCCAAATCCTGTATGGGGAGTGTGTGTGTCTCACAACAAAATTTGTCAGGTATTGAGACCTTGCTTTTCTTAAATGAGTGGAGAAAATCTGACACATCACAGCCTCAGTTCATAGCCAAGGAGTCACAGGCTGTGTCCAGACCTCCACGCTCCCACCCACCTTTGCAGAACTCTCATGCTCTCTACTCTGTGAAGGTGTATGGCTGTGATTGGTGTAATAAAAAGCTGAACAGCCAATAGCTAGGCAGGAGAGATAGGCGGGACTTCTAGCAGAGCGAGAAAGCTGGGAAGAAGGCAGAGTTGCCAGCCAGATGTTGAGGAAACAGGATGGGCAGGTACAGAGTAAAGGTAACCGAGCCACATAAAAGAATGCAGATTAAAAGATATGGATTAATACAGCTATAAGAACTAGTTAGGAACAAACTTAAGCTAAGGCCGAACTTTCATAATTAATAAGTCTATGTCTTTTTTGTGTGAGCTGGCAGCCCAAAGAAAAATCTGTCTACAATTTGCTACGCAAACCCTTCAACTTCTGAAAAGGAATTTCCTCTGGACCTGGTCTGGTGTCTTTTTTTCAAACATTTCTGGAAAAATTCAGTAGTCCTGTTTCCTGAGCTAACCTAACAACCCCCGTGAGAAATGAGAAGCCTAGCCAAATTGTCATGGTTCTCCTTAGGGCCATAGACTAACTGGCCAGTGAGCTCCAGGGATCCCCCTGCCTCTGCCTCCCATTGCTGGATCACAGGTGTGCACCTCCATGCCTGGGTTTTTACGTGGACACTGGGGATCCAAACTCAGGCCCTCCTGCTGTCACAGCAGGCACTTCAGCCACTAAACCACCACCGTAGTCTGAACACTTTGAAAAATATCATTTTCTAATTGACAGGAATGGCTTAAGATGATACATGGGGTTCAAAGCAGGAAGCTTGAGAGACATTTCTGGGGTTGAAAGACTATAGTGGCCCCATGAGAGTAGATTTTTGTCTCTCATAGGGGAAGGAAAATTGGACACTGGCAGAGTAGGGTGTGACCACCTGTGCTTCACAGCAGAGGGGTAGGGTGTAACCACCAGTGCTTCACAGCAGAGGGGTAGAGCGTGACCACCTGTGCTTCACAGCAGAGGGGTAGGGCGTGACCACCTGTGCTTCACAGCAGAGGGGTAGGGCGTGACCACCTGTGCTTCACAGCAGAGGGGTAGGGTGTGACCACCTGTGCTTCACAGCAGAGAGAAGCTGGGTATATTGTCTGGACACTGTCGCCTGGAGACCACAGCAACAGTCACAAATTTATCTGCATGGCTGCTCTGATGCAGAAGTTGGGTGAGAGTGAGCCATCCTGGGCATTTCTCAGAAACATGGAGCACTAGGGAGAATGGTGCCAAATGATGCCACGCTCCTGTTCTAGCTTGGATTTCCAATAAACTAGTCTTAACTGGACACCATTTCTCATGTGTCTGAGTAGGGTTTCTCGTTCACAGCTCACAGATGGGCTTTCGTGTGTGTGTGTGTGTTCAACTTTGGGGAAGGCTTTGGCTATACATGGTGGAGACCCTATTAGAAGGAAGGGAATGATGGGAGATATTCAGTTATTCAGTCTGACTGTATGTATTGTAAGTAACCATGTCAACAAAGCATAGCTGTCTGCACAACAAAGGAAAACATCACCAGAATGAAGAGACAGCCTTCAGAACGCGGAGAAAGTCTGTCCAGTGAACAAGATTCATATCCAGGATGCGGGAGATAAGGGAGATGGCTCAGCAGGTAGGAGCCCTGGCTGTGAAATTCCCAACACACATCAAAGCTGGGCAGAGATGGTGGCTTGGGACAAAAAAAAAATGTATCCAAGATATGCTTATACATAAACTGCAACAATCAAACAGCAAATGCCTTGAAGCATCTCATCAACACATGGGCTAATAAAAAGGAGCCTTTGATGAGGGAAATCATAGCTTTCGCCTAGAGTCCGTCTTCTTAAAAGGGAGTGGAGACGCTAACTTAGGAAAAAGGAAAGGAAATAGGTTGTTCTAGTTTCAGTGTCCACCATTACCTTTCACCGGCCAGTCTGTTTTATAAAAGCATCCTTATGCCAGACACTGATTGTGGCTCTGCAGAAACATGGAGCATGTTAGGATATAGGAAAGCACATATATGTTAGGTGGTAATAAACATGGAGGATAAAAATGAAGTAGTAGCAGGGGATGTGGGATTCTGGGAAGTCAGTTTTAACAAGTGCTCAGAGAATGTCTCACAGAGGAGGAATGTTAGAGCCAATGCCTGAAGAGATGAAGGCCATCTAGGACAGGAGTCAATGGGCACTGTGGGGGCTGCATGCTCATGCATTCTGTGTAGGAGGGATGGTGAGTGTAGGAGATGAGCTCAAAGGAACGGGAGGGATTGCTTGGCACATATTGTGGGCCTCCTAAGCCACTGAAGGCCTGGGTTTTTGCTTTAAAAGAAATGGGAAGCCATTGGTGGAGTCTAGAAAGAGAGCAAGGTTTACTTTTATTGTATGTGGAAGGGTTGCCATGGCTTCCCAGTGTTGTCGTCACTGTTTTGACACGGGGCCTCTTTGCTGTTTGTCACTGTGTCCGCCAAGAAGGTGGCCCAGGAACGTCCACAATGCTCCTTTCCAGTTTCCCATCTCACTTTATTAACTAACACTAGAATCACAGGTGTGCATATTAACTAACACTAGGCACATAGGTGTGCATATTAACTAANACACTAGAGTCACAGGTGTGCATATTAACTAACACTAGAATCACAGGTGTGCATTTGTTCCAGCCTCCAGCTTTCACGTGAATTCTGGGGTCTTGAACTCGGGTTCTCGTGCTTGATTACACAGCAAGTCCTCCCCCCCATAAGCATCTCCTCAGTCCATCCTGGATTCTCTATTGAGAACAATCTGAAACAGGCAAATAAGGAAGTAGAGAGACCAGTCAGGAGGCTCTGACAGCCAGACAATGAGTGGCATAGACCATGATAGCAACGGAGTGGGAAGGGAACGCTGTTGTCTAGACAGAGCTAGCAATATTCACTTGTGGTCCTGTTCTGGTATGCTATAAGGGCAACAGTCAATGACAATCCAAGATCTATGTTGGGAGAGGCCGCTTGTTTGTTTTATGGTTGCCCAGACCATAAAATAATCACCCAGAAACAAAGTTTTCCACAATGGACAATAAATTTTCCTCCAGTAATCTTTGAAGTTTCCAGGAAGGAGATGGGTCCCCACCTGGTTCATATTTTGTCATTATGCTGATAGCATCACTGTAAGATCAGTTTTGGGTTACAGACCACTCAAGACTATCTGACATGGTGCACCTTCTTACAATGTTCTGGCCAGAACTTCAAATAAGAACTTCAGAAAAACCCTACTGACTACGCAGAGACTATTTGCAAGTATACCACACAGTAACATTGAAACTTAACTATCATTTTGGTTTTTACAGGATCCCATAGAAATAACATCACCCCCTATCACAGATGGAAGTATTTCTAGAAAAGACAGCATCCCTCTCCCTTCAAAGTTAGGGGCATCTATTAGGGGTTGGTTATAAGTGGTATGTGGTTGACGGTGGAAATGAAGTAAGCTCAGGAATCTCTTTTGATAAAAAAGGGGGGGTTGGGTGGGATAATAGGTAGATTAGATTGTTACTTGTGAGCTATTATTTATAGACAATTTAGATTGGTATAGATTCATGTATATTGATACAAATTAAAAGTATATTTGTTATATTTAATATGCTCCTATTTCTGTGTATAATATTTGTGCACCTATGCAAAGTTATTTGTCATATTGTCATATTGTCATATTCATGCATGTTTCTACCTCTGCTTAAGATATTTTGTATAATGATGCAATTTTAGGATATATTTATTATATTACACTATACATTTCTACCTTTGATATAGATACATATTGTTCACATTTTGAGGTCATTGTCTTCATTTGCTGCACATTTGTTAAAAGATTGTTTAACATTTCAAATGAAGCTTTAGTCTTTAAATTATATAGGTATTGAGAATTATAGGTCAATAGTCATCCATATTTGTCATACTTATAGTTAGACTAATCAGGTTCTTTAGATGCATAGAGATTGTATTCTGCATAGATAAGTAATCTTCAAACACTTCAAGGAACTGTAGAATATGGCATTTAAATAACTTAGGATTCTGTTGATGTGAGACACGATTGCTCCTAACAGCACTGATCTATTCCTGAGAGAATGTTTTCTTCTGGGCAAAACTGCCTTTGGGAAAAGAATTGCCCCTGCCTTGACCACTGACAAAATGCATGGTATCCTGACTGGACAAACAGGATGCAAGCAAAAAGACTGTCAAACCTCGCCAAGACAGGGTAAGACAGTTTTGAAAAATTTCCTGCCTCTGAAAATGGTCTGNAATATGGCATTTAAATAACTTAGGATTCTGTTGATGTGAGACACGATTGCTCCTAACAGCACTGATCTATTCCTGAGAGAATGTTTTCTTCTGGGCAAAACTGCCTTTGGGAAAAGAATTGCCCCTGCCTTGACCACTGACAAAATGCATGGTATCCTGACTGGACAAACAGGATGCAAGCAAAAAGACTGTCAAACCTCGCCAAGACAGGGTAAGACAGTTTTGAAAAATTTCCTGCCTCTGAAAATGGTCTGTCGTCAGGTACTCTAGGCCTTAGCCAAAGTTGGTTGCCCCAACATTGCAAATGAAACTTTGGGTGATTGCCCAGGTAGCCGGTTGTCTCTGTCATTTCTTGCACCTTTTGGCAGTTGTTTGATTGCACTTCCTTTTTATTCAAGTAATATTATTTACCTTCTCAGGTCTTTGATGGTGTTGAAGATGAGATAGTCATAGTTAATTCCCTCTCACAACTTGGCCAAGCCATTTTGAATATAAGTATTAGACTCCTTGGGATAGGATAACTATTGAAATATTTATCATATGTTTCTTGCTTGATGTTGTTCATGTTCATGTAATTCTAACTTTTATATATGTTTTTGCCTCTTCTTTTTTCTGGACAATATTTGATATTTGTTGTTATTGTATATAGTTTTGTATTAGGCTTAGAATCTCTTATTTAGACAAAAGGGGAAGGTGCTATGGAAACTCCTCCAGCCAATAGCCTTTAAGATACCAGCCCACTTTGGGTACTGTCTCATGTACTATAAATGCAGCTGAAAAGCATACAAGGGCCTCTTAGCTGCTGGATTTGCTTCTAGATCCCAGCATACACAGAGGACTTTGGGTCACTACTGTTTCTGTGAATTTATTCCCAGATAAATAAACCTTTGTTATACTCTATTTCAGGCTATTGTGGAACTCTTTTGTACACCAACACAAAGTATCCAATTTCCTATGGAATTTTCTCACAACCCTAGTTTTGGTTGATGCTACCCCACACTCTTTTCTTCACCATCTTCTTGCTCTACCTTCCAGTATCTATTCATATGTGTCTGCCTCTGCCTCCAGTAGACTCACTCAAGAAGCAGCATATTAAAGGCAGGGTATCTGGAGTGAAAAGGAAACAAGAGCTTATTTGGAACTTACTAATAAGTTCTTCTGTGCCCCCTCCCAAGCCATTTGCTTGCAGGAAAGAGAAAACAGCAGTGTTCAGATCTCATACACTACCCCAGATGTTTTTCCACCTTCTTTACCTAGACACAGTTCTGATCCTGGGCACAGATGTTCTCTGTATAAATAGAACTGTGATGAGATCTTGAGGATGTTAGATTGCTTTGAAAGTGTAAGATTCCCTGCTTCTCCTGGACCAGTTTCTTGTCTCTCTGGCAGCTCAACAAACTTGTTCTGTTTCATGTGCAGGAAAGTTGCTTTTATTTGGATTTTATTATGTGTGTTCCACACACATCCTCCAAGGTCATGATGTCCTTGACCTGGCCCACTTCTCTGCTTGATTAGACATGCTGCTTTATAAGGAAAGTAAATCTTAACAAACAAAACTTTTGGAATATTTTTTGGTTTTTGTATTTTTCTTGTTTTGGTTTTTATTTGGGGGTGCTTTGGTTTTGTAGTTGTTTTGGTTTTGTAGTTGTTTTGCTTTTGGTTTGCTTGGTTTTAGTTTTTTAGGGGGTTCTTTTGAGACAGGGTTTATCTCTGTAATGGTCCTGACTGTCTTGGAACTTGTTTTGTAGAGCAGGCTGGTCTCGAACTTAGAGATCCTCCTGTCTCTGCCTCTCATATGCCACCACTGCCCAGATGTTTTTTTGGTATTTTCTTTTTTTGCTTGCTCATTTTTTTTAATAAGCATGAAGTTGGGTGATGTAGTAGTTTGAATGTAATTGGCCCCTACTAGGAGGTGTGGCTTTGTTGGAGTAAATAGATGTGGCCTTGTTCAGGAAGTGTGTCATTGTGAGGGTAGACTTTGAAATCTGATCTATGCTTAAACCATGCCCAGTGTCTTAGTTCACTTTCTGTCACCTTCAGATCAAAGATGTAGAATTCCCAGCTCCTTCTCCAGCACCATACTGGCCATGCACCACCATGTTCTCCATGATGATAGTGAACTGTAAGCCACCCAATTAAATGTTTTCATTTATAAGAGTTGCCATGGTCATTGTGTCTCTTCACAGAATTAGAAACCCTAACTGAGACAGATGGGTAGAGATTTGGGGAAAGATCTGGCAGGAGTTAAGGGAGGGGAAAACATAATCAAATATATTGTGTGTGTCTTGGGTTTCTATTGCTGTGAAGAGCCACCATGACCTTGACAACTCTTATAAAGGAAAACATATAATTGGGACTGGCTTACAGTTTGAGAGGTTTAGTCCATTGTCATTATGGCAGGAGCATGGCAGCGTACAGGCAGACATGGTGTTGGAGGAGCTGAGAGCTCTACTTCTTGATACGCAGGCAGCAGGAAGTGAACTGACACTCTGGGCATGGTTCGAGCACCCCCCCATACTGACACACTTCCTCCAATGACACCACACCTACCCTATCAAGGTCACACCTCCTAATAGTGTCAATCCCTATGGGTCAAGCATTCAAACACTTAAGTCTGTAAGAGGTTGTACCTATTCAAACCACCACAGGGAGAAAATGATTTTAATAAAAAAAAAACCAAAAAGGGCAAATCTTATACAGGGCTCTGATATATTCCCGAGGAATCCAGAACTCAGATGGAGCCTGAGGTTTGGAACACAGGTAGTCATGAGCCTGTCCCTCAGGCATAACCTGTGCTGCATCTCCTGCAGTTTTCTGGTGTCTTGGGTCATCTTTGCTCCCCACCCCAAGTTCCTACCTTGACAACATATCCTTGCATAGTAGTCTTCTCTGCCCACAGGATTACTGTACTGGCACATTAATGAGTATCTGCATTTCAGTCAACACTGAGTGCTGCCCAGGGGAAAGACAGCTTTCTGTATAGCCATGTCCACGCATCCCTAGCCATTCTGGAATTGCGGGAGACGTTGGAATTTTAGGGCCACACACAAGTCATTTAGGTTATTATACTCTATTGCAGGATGTTTGATCACACTGTGAACCCCAAGATTGCATTATTTACTGGAAAAACTATTTCTAAGTGTGGTGTGCCTCAGCCCTAGGACACACCTTTAATCAAAGAGCTTTCTGCTTAGATATTGTAGACAGGATTAAATAAAGTCAACCATAGGTCAAGAGGCAGAACAAGCAACCAGTTGACAGAAAAATCAGAGAGGTAAGAGAGAGTCAGGAGGACAGACAGAGAGATGCACAGAAAGTAGAAGGGAGGGACATTCAGTTTGAGGAGTTTTGTTTGAGATGGTGTAAGATAAAGATTTTTCTAGGACACTGGGAGAGGAGAAGCAGCTGGATGCTTTCTCTGCCTCTCTGTGATAGCAGGTTTTCACCCTAGCATCTGGCTCCTGAGTCTTTATTGGTAAAATCGAATGACTGAGATTTTGTTAAAAATAACAGTACCATCCCCTCCAGATGCTATTCAATATTTTGAATAACTCTATATTTTAAAAACCAGTGACTCATTACTTAGCCCAGCCACTCTGTAACTCAAGATCCTTCAGTCTCAGGCTCTTCGGTGCCTGGGGTTCTACCTCAGTTTCTTTTCTTTTTTATTATTTACTTTTTAAAGACAATCTTTTCTCATTTTACATACCAATCCCAGTTCCCACTCCCTCTTCTCCTCCCTCTCCCCCGACCTTTCCCCCACCTCACCCCCCCATCCACTCCTCAGAGAGGGACTTCCCATGGGTAGTCAACAAAGTCTGGCACATCACTTTAAGGCAGGAAGGACCAAAGCCCTCCCCCTATATCCAGGCTGAGCAAGGTATCCATCCATAGGGAATGGGCTCCAAAAAGTCAGTTCATGCATTAGGAATAAATTCTTTTCCCACTGCCAGTGGCCCCACAGATGGCCCAAACCATATAACTGTCCCCCACATTCAGAGAGCCTAGTTTGGTCCTATGCAGGTTCTCCTGTGTCAGTCCAGACTCTGTGAGCACCCAGTAGCTCAGGTCAGCTGTTACTGTAGGTTTCCCTATTGTGGTCTTGACCCCTTTGCTCATATAAACCATCCTCCCTCTCTTTGACTGGACTCTGAGAGCTCAGCCCAGTGTTTAGCTGTAAATCTCTGCATCTGCTCCCATCACTTGCTGGATGAAAGTTCGTGTTTGTCTTTCTGGGTCTGTGTTACCTCACTCAGGACGGCTTTTTTCTAGTTCCATCCATTTGCCTGCAAAAATTAGTAGCCCTCCTATATACAAATGATAAAGGGCTAAGAAAGAAGTCAGAGAAATATCAGCCTTTACAATAGCCACAAATAACACAAAATAAAATACCTTGGGGTAACACTACCCAAAGAAGTGAAAGATTGTATGACAAGAACTTTAAGTCTTTGAAGAAAGAAATTGATGAAGATATCAGAAAA
>LOJH01011248.1:10654-37321 GCA_001685095.1 Ellobius talpinus
GCAGGCATACACACAGAATATTGTATACATAATAAATAAATATTTAAAAAAAACCAAAATCTTTCAAAAGAGATCTGCTTCTCTCACAAAATAGCATACTAGTCTTTTTATCTGCCCATATTTTAAGCATATAATCAATTTTAAGATTTATATTAGCATATATCAATTAAGCAAGATATTGGGTTTCATTTTTCCCTTTTCACACATGCAAGTCATGTACATTGTACATATTCATACCCAACATCTTATTGCCCTTCTCTTCTCATCTCTCCAGCCTTCGTTTTCTTCCTAAACAGTCTTCCATACACATTTATATCTTTATTTTTGATTTTGGTGTTTTTTGAGACAGGGTTTCTCTGAAGCTTTGAGGCCTGTCTTGGAACCAGCTCTTGTAGACAAGGCTGGCCTCGAACTCACAGAGATCCACCTGTCTCTGCCTCCTGAGTGCTGGGATTAAACACGTGTGCCACCACTGCCTGGCTTACATTCATATCTTTTTAAATCTAGATTTTGCATATGAGAATAGTATGTGATGTTTGTTTTTATTACCCGTACTTCCCTGTCCAAATAATAAACATGTCTAGAATTCAAGGCTAGTGTTCATTCCTATTTCCACTAACTGACTTGGGACCCTCATTACTGCTGGTCTGGTAGCACACATTTTTTCCTCTAACTAGTCGTTCTTCATCCACTCTTACCTTCTGTTCTTAATTAATGTTGGAAATTTGCTATTAATTACTCTTCATTAAATCATAAGACTTATTCACCTAACTGCACTGCTCCAAAACACTTAAAGGACTTCCCACTGTATACTGGAAAAGCTAGATTGCTTAGAATTCCATGTAAGGACCTCTGGGATTTGGCCCCACATTAACTTTCAAGGCTAAGCTCTCCAATTCATTTTCTTGCATAATCATCATTCAAATCCACATCCCTTCCTGTGTTCATTAATGTGGTCTTTCTTTAGCTTGTTTTTGTTTAGAACTCCCACCACCATCTTCATAGATCCAACTCCCATATACACTTCAAGATCTAGCTGAAATGACATTTTTACATGATAGATTTTCTAAATCAATATCCATCAATTATGCATCACTTATCAATTTGGTGTGAAACACTACATGTAAACAAATGAAGACAAAGGTTTGCTTCCTTTAGAGTCTCCACATAAACATAATATCATTCCCATGAATTTACATAGCAAACGGATACACTTAGTAGTACATAATACCTTCCACTTGGTATTGTAATTTTTTGATTATACTTATCTTTCTCTAAAAGAGTGCACTTCAAATCTTGTGAGGTTGATATAAAGGGGCATTTGACAAACACATGCTACATAAATGAATATGTAATTATTTTGATTTCCATAGAGCAAGATTATATTTTTCTCATTTTACAGAATATTTCATGGTTATAAACACTTAATTTCAATTTTATAAAAAATACACTGAACCTCAAAAGAAAAGTTCATATCTCAAGAGAAAGTAAAATGCAAAATACACATCTTAGTAAGCCATCATTTAATGTAACTAACATGCCTGAAACATAAGAACTTATTTTCACTCACAACTGGTCAAAATGTTGAGAAAAAGTATCAGTGGGTGCACAGTTACAAATAAGACATCTGTATACTCTGCCCCCGCCAAGGCTCCGGGACATTTATAGAAGAGGGAGTAGAAAAAATTAAGAGCCAGGGGTCAGGGAGGACCAGCACACAAAAGTATCGATTGGGCATGACAGGACCGACACACTCATGAACTCACTTCACCTGCAGTTTGCCTGCACAAGACATGTACAAGATCAAGCTAGTCAATAGTGTAGCATGGATGGGAAGGGACTCATGAGTTCCACCTCTAACTGAGGAGTTATAGAGAGCTGGTGGCTTCTGGGAGAGGGAAGGTCAATTTTGTTTAAGGCTCCTGGTAGGTCAACTATGCCCAAGTAGATGGCTTCATACCCAGGAGTACACGGGATCACAAATTAGAGTCAATTTAAGGGTTATTAAATTTAAAAAAGAGAATATGAAATTAATAGTGTATGGAAGTGGGAGTAGATCTGGGAAGAGTTAAATAGAGGACGTGGAGTTGAGTATGATCAAAATACATTGCATGAAATTCTCAAAGAATTAATAAAAATATTTTTAAAAGATCTATGTCTTTACCACAAATACAAGATGAAATTAATTGAGGTGAAGGAAGTATTAAATGTAGGCTGTTGCCATTCTGTCTTACTTGCTAGTTTCTTTTCTATTTTTATTTTCATTGTGGCCCAGGAAGCTATCATGTCAAAGAAGGAGATGAATGAACAGATGTAAGAGCCATATTTTGTTCTGACTGAGGGAGTGAGACAAAATTATGGTCACATACAAGTCTCTTATGTAGACGGAATGAATTTTTTTACTGGTGTTTCCATCTACAAATGATAGTAATAATAGTAGTAACAATAATAGTAGTAGCTTATATTTAATGCAAAGCATATGCTGCATAGTATAATATTTGCTCACAATGTGCCTTTCCATCTCTGAGGAATGGATGGGAGGTAGGAGGATAGGTGGAGGGAATGGAAGGAGAGGAGGAAGAGGGAACTGGGATCGGTATGTAAAATGAAAAAAGATAGCTTGTTTTCTTTTGAAAACAGAAAAATTAAATAAATTAAATAATAAAAATTGCTCACATAAAGACAAATATACATGAATGTTTTATGTCTATGGGTGTTTTGCCTGTATGTAATTCTGTGTACTATGTGTGAAGAGTTGATGAAGTCCTGAAGGAAAGTGTAATGTTGATGTAAGCATGCCCATGCCTCAGACCTGTGAGAATGGCAAGACTTTCTCCTGGAGCAAGTGTGGAGGTTGATTGCAAGTACAGAAAGTTATCAATAATAGCTTCCTCCTGTGGATGCCTGCAACCTGAGACTGGTCCCCTACAGGGACCCCTAACTGTCAGCCTTGTTCAGCTGTCTGTAATAAACTTGACTACTCATTCAACTGTATGTAATAAAACTGAGTTTCTGGGCTATTGATGCACCTTTATTAGAGCACACAGTCCACCAGACCCAGTTTTTTTGAACATGGTTTTCATTTCTTCATCCCTCATTGCCCCACTCAGGTTAATCCCAAAGCCATGCAGGTCAAGGCCTATGTGTGTGCCTGGTTCCTGCAGAGTTCAGAAGAAGGTGTCAGGTTTTGTAGTACTGGAATTACAGATGGTTGTGAGTCACCACGTGGGTGGTGGGACTCAAACCCAGGTCCTCTGGAAGAGCAGGAAATGGCTCCTAACCACTGAGCCACCTCGTCATCCCCTACACATGAGTTTTAATAGGAACTTTATTTGCAATAAGTAAGAACTAGGCATCGCCTGGAAACCCTTAAGCGAGTTAATGGTTAAACAGTGATGCATTCATACTTCAGAATATTGCATCAATACCAGTTGCAACCTATTGACACAGACAAAAACATGGACACATCTTAGAAGAAATATTATGAATGAAAAACAAATTCTAAAAGTTTATATGCTGTATAATTTCACTTGCATGAAATGTGTATAAAAGTAAACTTTTAAAAGCAAACACCAGATTAGTGACTGGTTGGGGCTACAGTGTGACTTGATTATGACAGGTGTACTAGAAGCATTATAAACCTCGATTTTCTATGTCTAACCCAAGGGGCCTTGATTGTAAGTTTCCACACCATTTCAGTAGCATTATCTATTTCTTCCTCAATCTGAGAAAACCAGAAATAATATTCTCACTAAGGAGGAATAAACAGAGGCATTTGTGATGACTTCCTAAGGGACTGCTGAACGAACTCTGGAGGTTACCTCTCATCCTTATGCCCCCTCTAAAGAGGAAAGTATAAATAAGGGGTTGGCAAGGTCCCTCCAAACATGAATATCCTGTCACTATTATTAAGTGTACACACTTGACTGCCCAGTATTAGCATATAACTTAGAAGACTGTATGCTTGGTCTGTCTTTTCCCAAAATAGATTGTGGTAAATAGTGGATATTTGATTATAAAAATTATGCTTCCTTTGAAGTTTTAACTGGAAGTACAGTGATAGTATAGTATTTCCACAAATATCACAATGTAGTCAAATACTTTCCTATAAAAGTTTTTGTAAAATCTGTAAATTTTCTGCAACTTGTAATATAACAAGTGTTACAGCTTGTAGAATGAAAAATGATCATATTGATAGCAGCAGTATATGAAATTACTGAAACTCTCTGGACCTTTAATAGATAAAATTAATATGTATAGATCTATATTAAATAGATATTAAAAGAGATAAAATAAATATTTGTTTCTAAATTATGCTTTTAAAAACTTTTTAAAATGCGTGTCTAATAGTTGGACATATGAAACCAAATTCAAGCAATTATATGGTTAGATATTAACTCATGAAGATCATGAGAAAGAATTTTTAATTTTTCACTTACCGACTGATGTGCTGCTATATATCCATGGGCACTTTTATCTGAAAAGTCAGAAGAAAGAAATCACTTTGTTTCATAAATCCTACCTAAAGTCTGCTTATCTTCAATGAGAAGGAGATTTCAGCATTAAATCTATGACAAATGGCATGTTACCCTCTCTAAAATGGCTCATATTAGGCCTAATCATATTTTTAGATAGTCACTTTACAAATCTTAATGAAGGCTTCACTTCAACTGGAGTAATGGTATAGTATTTACTCCTTTCTTTTTATGCTAAATGATTTGCTGTACAGAACCAACACAGATGACCTTCCCCAAAAATTAAACTGATAAATAAAAATGAAAACCAATAAATAAAATATTAAATGAAAAATGAAATATGTACATAAAAATAAATAAAATCACAATTTGGAATTAACATAGGTATGTACATACCAGCAAATGAAGTCACAATTTGTTATTAACAATGGTATTTCAATCTCTACAAATAGTAACATAGATGACTTCTTTTTCCCCACAGCTGGGGGACCCAATGATAAAATTTTTGACAAGAACAAAAGCAATTCTGTATTGTCATGGAACAGATCAATTAATGTAAGGGACAAAATAAATTACTAGAGATCATTGTTCACCGATATACTCTTACTTCACGAGCACCCTCAAGGCCTAATCCTAAATGACTGACTAGAGTTATACTAGGGAAGAGCTGGAATTGTGGTTGCTGATGCAAGCTAACCATCAGTGCTCCAATGAACAATTTCCTTATTTGTAACATCTAACTAAAACAAAGCTTCAAACATGAGTGTCAAATTCCCACCCCATCTACTGGTTGACTTACACTGAAGCCATTTGCAGAAAATACTAAAGCTGACCCTCAATATTCTATAGATATTTTGGCCTCATGATGAGGCTCTTAGAACTGAGATTTATTCTTTACTCTTTGAATCCCTGGCATTTTCCTTACCTCCTGATGTAAAGCTCATGTATTTCTGGTTGTTGACAGTTTCTTTGGAGTCATAGAATTTGAGGACATCAAGAACGGCTTGTGGGTTCTTCTTCTGTTCCAGTTTTGTTATGTTGGAGGTTTGGAGTAATCGTGCCCATTGCTCAGGAATTCCCTGTAGACAACCAAAGGGAAAAATGGCTGCTCAGAACATTCATCAGGAGCATGATCCTGTTCCAGTAAAGTTCTTCACCAAGAAGCCCATGCTACCTGTAGGATTACACTTGGGAAACTGAAGTCACATTCTAGATTTAACGTTAGTAACTTAAGAATGCAATCATTCTCTTCTTTAATCAAAACACATAGGTAAAACTAGGATTCAACTTAAAAAGGGTGGGTGAGAATATGATTGTGATTAAAAACAAAAGCACATGGAAATTACCTCCATATTGACTCTGCTCATCCATGAAATGATGTTTACAGCTTAGCTTTTTATTTTTTCTGGCGACTCAGGGCAGACATAGCAAGACTTCTCTAAATTTGTGCACAGTATAGTATAGTGCAGGTCAATGGTTGTTTTGTTTTGTTTTTGATTTTGGTTTTTAAATGGCTGGAGCTCTTTTGGGGTATGTTTTAACCAGAATATCCTTTCAGATAAAAGGAAAGCCTTACCCATGGTCAGTTTATACTTTCTGTTTACAAAATATAATTTAGGGGTTTTAGGGCTTTATAGTAAGGTCAAATTGGGAGGAGAAAAACTAGAATTGTGGAGGAGCAATGACCACTGAAACACTAAACAGTAGCATTTATGCTGCTTTGGGTATTTTTCATGCAGCTTTCTCTAGGGCATGCCTTCGTCCTCTCCTCCCCCTCTTTCTTCCTCCCTACTTCATTTATTGGCCACATAGAAGCTGGGGACTGTAAAACAATACCAAAGCCTTGTGAGAATTTGTAATGAATAATATGAAGCACAGAGGGGGCAATATTAAGAAATCCAACCAAGGAGAATTATTTAAAATTACAGAGGTTAGGTTTATACCAAGCATTCAGTATTGCCTGCATGTTAAACCTGCAGATATCCCCATTTTTATAATTATCCAACCTCCAAGCACAACTCAGAGAGAGTACACCATTGCTGAAGCACATCCAGACACAATTTTTTTACGGCTTTGTCCCATGAAGTCTCGGCAAAACAATGTGTGACGTGGGCCTCCAGAGTTAGGGAATGACAACAAAAAAGTGAGATAAGCCAAGCAACGACTCTACTGCACACACATGAACCTGCTACTGCAGTGCTATGACATCTCAAAGAAGCACTTTGATGCAAGCTTCTTTTGGGCCTGTGACGCACCTCTGGGAGCTTCCCTGGGCACATCTGTGAGCCATAGAGATCTGGCTGTAATGGACGTAAATAAAGAAAGAAAAGAAAGTTAAAACAGAATGTGGGACAACTTAGAAGGTGGGAAGAGATGAAACCAATGGGTCTGAATGGGGGATTCCCTTTTAAAGTGGGGCAGTTATGGAAATAGGGGGGTATTAACTAAACCAGGGAAAGGGCAGGCTACCGGACAACAGGTTTAAGAGAATAGAGAAAATAGTGGTGTTCCAAAGTTCAGACATATAATTCCACTTTGGACCAGATGCTTCCTCCATAAATAATAATAATAACTACCATTAAATGATTGGGGAAATTACTGAAAAGCAGCAACAAAGATTTGGAGGGACAAATGATGGCATTATGAAAAGCTTCAATATTCATTTGTAAGTTGCTTTTATAACTGGGTCATCACAGATAGCCAATGGCCACGGGATGAATTTACAAATTTCAGTTCCCAATTCTGGTTAGCTAAATTTCCACTTCTCATTGGACAAATCTATGTGGCTAAAATTCAAAGGATGACAATATAACAATATTAAGCTTGGTTTTAATTGACATTATTCTGTATTTTGTGGTAATAGTCATGGGTGGCTTTGAGAAAATTAGACTAAAGCCATCCCTACAGAGCCAGACACTATGCTTAGGTTTAATATGCACTTCTATCAGGGAAAGGGAAAACATTTCATTTCACATCTTGCATGAATAGTTTCCATTTGATGATATAGTTCACAAAACCCACTTCCCACAAATAAGATCAGACATAAATTAACAGATTTGTCTATTTTACAACATCTCAAATGCTAAAGAAACATGCTTTGACCCAACTACTTTGATTTGAGATATATGCTTTTGATTCCTGGCATTTATGGTTACTCCAAGCACAGTGAAACAACACTTTTACATGCATTCATCACACAGATTGATGCTAAAGCCTTAAGCCAAAAAATTGGAACTCAGGAGCCCATGCATGATCCCAGTTCTGATTCTAAGTGCAATTAATAGCATTTGGTTAATACTATAATGGCCAAAGGAGTTATTAAGTGTTACAAATCCAGGTATGCATTGCACATAACCACTAAAGCAGACTTCACTGGCATGATCATTACCATAATCATTAGAATATTTGTAGGTATTATATATTCCCATGGAACTTATAAACTTTTGTAATAAATAGTTGTGTGATCATCACTAGACAGCAGGAAAAAACTGCTGTCAGTTGAAGAATTTCCTCCAGATAACTCTACTTACCACATGACTACACTGCTGACATAATTTCTCTTTTCTAAGATGAGACAACCCAGTTTATCAATGAGACCAGATTACTATAATTTGAGCACATGCCACAATGGCACATAATCAGAAAGTCATCTCATTACTCCAAATTGAGGAACTAATCTAAAAAGTTAGACAGCTAATGAAGACCTAAGAATCTGAGCATCAGAAGCAGGAGCACATATTGATGCCTGTATATATACATATACAATAACAAGTAGGTTTATATCAAGCTGGGGGTGTCCAGTGTAGCCCAGGAAAATGGCAGCATGATAGAACAGGCCAAGCATTTATCTTATCATAAGAAATGATAATTTATATCACTCATACCATTTTTCCCTCTGATTGACTTGAAGCGACCGTCACAGGTCTAGAGGTCTGGAAAGGGGAGTTCTGAAGTATTTGGGACAAAAATGGCAATATAATGGGTAAGGACTTGTAATAATTTAATAACCCAAATCTCACCTCCCATCCTAATTTTAGCTTTAGGGTCAAAGTATATGCCCATGTATAAAGGTTATAAGAGCCAATTAGCCATTAGGGCAATTACCAAACAACATATCAAACTAGTGTTCAATTATTTAAAAGAGCACACTCTTGTGAAACAACTGGTCTACAATTAAGCAAATTGCTCAAATTCCAACCTCCACAACCACCATAATCAAATTCCACAATATGAATTCCCCCAACAGATTATGACATAATGGTATGTATGGTAATTAAGACCCAATTCTAAATCCTACCAAGAGAAATTTTAAAGGCGTATTACCTTTGGTGGTTTAAAAGTTAAATGTACTATATATTAATTATAAATAATAGGTTAAGATAATAATGAAGATAGAATTTATGATCATTTAAAAATAAATGTACAAGTAGCTGCAAGGTCATCAAGACGAAAACAAAGTACTTCAAATTTTCAAATCTGCTTTGCATCTGTCTACAAGGTCAATGTATGTCTATTAATTGATTGTAAACAGTGAGTTCATTTCAAATGAATTTCATAAGAGGATGTTGTTTGGTGTGGTTGCATCAGGACTAGAAAGGCTGTCTGTCATATATTCCACCTCACTCCTCTCTGAGTGGTCCACTGGGTTCTAGTTCAGACCACAGTGGAAATGACTGGTGCTGTAGTCAGCAAGATGATGGGGATTTAGTCTCCCTTTATTTCCATCCAGAACCCAGAAAGATTCAAGAAAGGGCTAAAGATGGGGAAAATGTGGCAAAAGATGTCAAATTGGCAGAAAGAAATGAAACAGTGGAAGTGAACTAGAATGCTAAATGAGAAAACATTCACAGCAGAACCCCCAAAAAATGTACAAGAAAAGAAAACATAGAATAACAGCAACCAACTAAAAGAAGTTTTTTAAAAAAGAGAAAAGCATAGCGGGACTAAAGAATTAAGCTCTTAAAATAAAAGAGATAAATTATTAGACAAGACTATGAAGTTTGAGGGCTTTTCCTGTTTTAGATATCAGAAAATTCAAATCTCTTTGGATGTTTTAAAACACACAATGGTCAGATTATAAAATAAAAAAAAACTTTTATTCAATGGGAAAGATGATGGTGGTAGAGTTCGTAATTGGTTTGTAGTTTTGAAATATAGACAATGAAATAAAAGCTGGGCTCAAACTAAATGGCATTTAAGTAATGTCTTTGACTCAAATAATAAAATTCATTAAATCATATCTATCTCAATTTCAGCATTCTCATTAATTCTGAGCATTTTTTTCTGCTTGCTACTGAGAACATAGAAATAATTAGCCTACACTAATGAATGAGACCAAGACATTTACTCTGTTTCTATTTCTCTTGCACTGCTTGCTTCCAGAATTGAACAAATAAAATAATTTCACTGAGTGTAGAAAAATTAATTGAAATATGGGGTCATATTTATAGCAACATCTCTCTCCTCCCCACCTAATCTTTACCAAATAATTTCTTTAGAGGAATAACATGGAATATATCTGAGAGTTTGTTCTATTTGAGTACTGCAATTATCCAAAAAGGGAATAGATCTAGGCTTATGTCACACCCAGACAATTCATGTCGAAAATTATTATAGAGGATCTACATATAATAATATGTAACCACATAACTAACTACTAATGAATATGTGCTATGCAATTATTAATATTTCTTCCTAGAACATGGGGCTTGTGGTTTTTAATGTCTACAAAATATACATGTTAATGATCTTAAAAATAATCTATGTTCTTAAAAATCAAACAGGTGAACAGGCAAATTTTACAGAGACTTTTGGTTAGCGTAGTTAGCCGATCTGTGTAATTCAGGACTCACCATAAAGCCTGAATTATTCAGATGAACTGCCTTCACTGACCAAGCTGAATAAATTATGATTTGATTAGCTCCACATGATTAAAGAACAGGTTCAGGCAGGGTCTCCTTACAATAGCGACAGTTCCTGTGCCTTGACAGATAAATATTGTCAAATAAGTTGAATTATAAGGTGATCAGACACTTTTTAAGATGGGCAGAATAATTTTGTCAATGTTGTCTTCCACTTTCTATTTCTATGTATGATTGATTATTCAGGAAAAGTCCATCTCCAATCTAACGTTTTGGAATACAGCAATTCTTACTTGAAACCTATTTTCAAAAAGGAAATAGGTTTTTTTGAATGGCTTACAAAACAAAATAAGAAGCTTACTTACAGTGAATTCCCCAGTGACTGCATCAAACCCCACATGAATCGTATGTTCAAAGTCTGAAGGAAGAGAGATCTCTGGGCGTTCTTTCTCTTTCTTCTTATTGGCTAAAGACAAAATGTTAACATGTATTTATTTGACGTATAGTTTTGGCTTCCATAAGCTGTATAAGTGGGCTCATCAAAACAATTACAAAGAGACAGCGGGCTGGTTTAAATCTTAAATTTGAAATTTAAGATTCAGTATTTTCAGGAGCATATATGCGGTGTATCTTAACCTTGGTTAAGATGTCATTGTTTATGGCAAGCTTACTTCAGTAATTGATATTATCCTTGCTTAACAGTGACTTGAGACCTCTCAGTTGTTAGTCCAAATTCCTCTGCAGGCTTGTATACCATAGCGGCCATTTATACTTTGTCAGCTATCATTTTTACTTGTTCAGAGGGGCAAATGGGACAGTTTCCCCTTGCTCTTATTTCACTGAAGTAACTCCTGTGAATTTTGTCTTCCTTTTCCTCATTTCTGATTGTCCATCATTACAAGATATGAGTAACAATGTGTCTCTTCATTTCCTTGCCAATATGATCCGGATTTCTTCCTAATACAATAACCAATATTTCTTTGAGTGTCATTGTGTTTGGTGGTTTACATTTCATAGTGCAGTCTTTGTCCTTCTGCAATTTTTCTCTATACAAAGTTTTTTCTCCTAAACTAACTCCACTCTCAGACACAAACCTACATCTGGCAATTTCCTAATCTGGCTGACAGAGGTGGATCAAGCTATTATATTACCAAATACACACTTTAAGAACAAGCCTTTTATATAAGTAAAGAACAAAATAAAATTATAAATACATAATTCATAATTTATCAAGGCTCTGAAGGACTTTGTAAGTGTTTCTATTGGATGCAGAAGCCTGTTGAAGTAGCTTCATTTATGTTGTAGAATCCAGCTTTTGATAGCCTCTATAGGTTAAGTACCACTTGACAAATCTGAAGAAATCTATGGGACATCTACCCATTAAAATGCAGTAAAGCTATACACACAATATTGCATTTACTTTCAGAAGTTCATAATCCCCCTCAATTTGGTTGAAGAGCCTCTTATTTTATGCCCCACATCTTTATATCAACCCTTCACTTCTTTGCCATTACATAAATTCTCCCCTCTTCTCTACCAACTACACATTCACTGCATACTCTCTTAGATATAAATACTGCTCATAAGCAAATCTCTGTATAGACTTTGCTCAACAGTATCATTCTAGAAGGTTGCTTGATAGCCAATCTTTTGCCTTCTGTTGAGGCCAACTGCAAAAACACAAGAAACGCGAACTTGCTCCTCCTCTGGTTTCCGATTTCAGGGAAATAATACTGCTAACCACCTAGATTAGAGGAGGAGCATGGTCTTAGACTACTCTTTGGGGAGAAATGGAACAAAGACAAGGTTTATACTATCCATCTCCAATAGATTATTGAAAGAAATTATTCTAAAATATACAAAAATTAGGAAATATGAAACATCGTGGAATTCATAGAATGATGTATTAGAGTCTTTAAAAGGGCTGTATGCATTTATGCTTTTTCTTTGGCCTCTTTTTACTTGTTTAGTTGTTTCTGTCCTATTATGATTTGCTTCTTTTAGATTCGTCGTATTTTATTTTATTGTTATTCCTTATAAACTTGTTTGTTTTCTAAAAGAGACAGAAATGGATGGTTCTAGATTGGGGGTGGGTAGGAAGAAACTGGAAGAAGGAGGAGGAGGAGAAATCATGATCATAATATATTGCATGAAAAAAATCTATTTTCTATAAAAGACAAAATTAAAATAAAAAGAAGCTATATATTTAAATCATAATGTTCCCATGTAACTACTAAGTAATCTTACATTGGCCCAGATATCAGAACCAACAATTTTGGAGTCATCCTCAATTTTCACTTTATTTCTACATTATTGTCCTGGCTTCTGAAATTGAATGGACTATATCTCCTTTTATTTTCAGAAGTCTCTCTCCCTCTCCAAGGCATCAGTATTTCCCTCTTAGCCCACTGCCTCCAGTGTTTTCCCCTCTGACTTATTTCTCTGTTCTGTGGTCAGGTCCTATTCTTGCCTTTAATATCAATTAAATGTTCCTCTCACTACTTATGTGTTAAAATGCATGCTCCTGAACATGATATCTAATAGCATGCATGACCTGACTCTCCAGCTTCAATTGTTGCTATGAAACTCACTATCCACATTAATTTAATGCTTCCTAAATAGATGTGTTTTCTCTTGCCTCCAAACTTTGATTTATGCTAAACTATGGCTTGGAACATTGAATTTCTTACCTTCTCCTGCTAGTTCTGTGTGGATTACTCCCGTTTGGTAGCTACTCTTTCTATTTTATTTTCATTTGCAGTGGTGGTGATCAAACTCAGAGCCTCATAAAATGTGGGCATTAGTACTTTACCAGTCCTTATTCTTGAAGACTCTTTCTTGGGTTTCCTCCACCAAGGCAAACCTTATACTATTCGCCCTCTGTAAAGTTCAATGTTCATTGCTTCACATTTTCTCAAAACCTCATAGTGTATATTCTAAGCTTAGCACTTAGCGGTACTGAATTATTATATGTTCTTTACCTATATATCTCTTTAGCTAAAATTCAAAACATTTGACAACAAACTTTATCTTAACTGTTACATTCCCTAGCAATTGTCTTGTGCCTGAATATTCAATAATGATCCTTTAAGAAAGTCTCACCATTAACAAATTAATTCCAGAGCTATTCCATTTAAACTATAGACTCAGCTTTACACAGCTGGCAAAAGTCAGAACTAGATATTTGAAGCTAATTCTCACAAAATCCACAAAGCTAAGCTTATAGTAGCCACATAACTGATGACTTGATGGCATTTTAAAGAAAAAAGACAGTTTTTGCTCTAACCTTCAGCAAATATTTAGTGAGTGAATAACTAAATAGTAACTAAATAATCAATAATTTAGGGTTTATGTAACTGATTTTTATTTTCCTTCATTTCTTAGGAATTCTAAAATGAGTTTATTCCCCCTAAAAATTTTTGGAACCTTGGTCATGTGTACTAAAACTCATCCTAACCTGGTTGTTGAGTTTACATTCAACCTGATTAGCTCAAGGTTGATATTTGCAGAGAACATAAAACCAAGTGAGCATCAGTTTCTAAATACAGCTTTCATATTCTTCTAGAAAACAGAACAAATTCAGGGATTACTGGCTGGACCACAAATTTAAATGCTATTTGGCTTTGGGACCTTCTAAATGTGAATAAATTTTCCTTGTTTCCTTAGGGCTAGTTAAACCACCCAAAATCTCACATTTTACAATCTATCTTTATTTTATCACCAGATAAAGAAACAAAAGCCCCTCTAGTAATCTATCATCCCTTTTATACCCAATCCTAATATTCTGTATTCTCTCTAAAGCTAAAACTTTTATCATTAAGCAAAAAGCCTCTCTTCTACATTACACCCATTCATTAAATGCTCTCATCATTTCTTGCTGCAGGTTCTCAAGTTTCTCTGTATATCACTGTTATGTGGGGGACCTATAGTAAAAGTGAGATATATTAGCCCTACCCTAGATTTGAGGATTGCTAACTATCTGATGATGGTGAGTGCTTTCTCAGATATCCTAGTGGGAGCTGTTTATTCTTCTCTATCCCAATTCCTTTCTACCTGCCAGAATGGGAAGGTATACCCTATTCCAATTTATTCCAAGCAATTTATTCAAAATTGTTTATTTGAGGTCAGTACTTCTGCACTTGCCTACAAATTACTCTCCTTTCAAGGTGATTGCCACTTTCTCCTTCATGCTTCCAGTCTTCCTTTCTAATAGCTACACTGACATAATTCTGAAACCAAAGATGTAAGTGGGCAACTTCTTCATGTCCTTCCCTTAGGGGGTTTCTTGACCTTCCTCAGAACTCATCAGTGTTATCTCCCTTTCATTTTTTCCATTCTGCTCCCTACATCATCTTTGAAAGAAATGGATCTCAATCAGGCTTCACCAGAATGTCATGGAAAATTATATAAAAATTCAATGTTTGGTGTCTACTTAGAACTGTCAGGCTTTCTATAGGTAATACCTGTACAGATGATTTGACAAACTCCAGAGACAATGTGTAGCTAGGGTGGAGCACCCCAAGTACTCCAGGTGCTTTAATTATCCATAATGACCTTTTCTCTGAAATATTCAGTCCTGTTTCCTCATGCTCTAAGCCCAGCCACCCATTCTACTAACCTTCTAATTCTTAAGACCAAACTCCAATGTCATTTCTGCACTGATGTCAATAAAACTTCTCTGGCTCTCTCTATTTTAAGGCAATTTTAACATCTTCCTGGCCTACATTCTATGGCGTGTCATGTAAATGGCTCCTCCTCTACAATCTTGGGAACTCTCATTCCATGAATTCTTCTAACAATTGTCTGGCAAAGCGCCGGTGGTCATAATGCGAGCCTAAAATCCTTCCCATTCTATACTAAAGCTGTTGAGGACTGTTAGCTGGAGGGATTACATGGCAATGTGAATTCTTTTATTATTAAGGGCACACACCGTACTTAGGACACTAATAATTCTTGGAAGATTCTTTTTTTCTTCCTTTTTAGTATTTCCCTCTGTGTTGGAACTCTCATTTAGGCTCAGAAGACATGTTGAGATCTCTCCATTCCCCAAAAAAAAATCCTTCGGCCTCCTCATATCCATAACTCAATGATGTAATCACTCACCACTTCCTTATGTGGGTTATACTGTATCTCTTACTTCCCCAACAACTGCAATATGTCCCCAAAGACAAACTAATCTTTTTCTTTCACAAGTGCTACTTTTCAGCCCTTAAACCACTCAACTGTCTTCTCAATAAAAACCAACATCATTGATCAAAGACCTCTTGAAAGTCCTCTACATATCTCCTTCCTAGAATCCACTTCTATATTTCTGATCGTTCCTTTTCAGACTTATTATGAGTCGTTTCCTGCTGGCTGATTAGATACAGTCACTAGAAGATGACACTTTGGTGTCAAAGACATATATTAGGTCACAAGTCCTCATCAACACACCGTCCCTTGAGTCATCTCTTCAACGCACCTCTATTATTTCAACATCTGCAGTATCCACATGCTATAGATGCTCTCAGCTTTGCCTCAGCACAATCACAAACCCAGTTGCTTTCTCTTTAGCTGTCGTAACATTACTTCCAGAATTACTTTCCAGAGTACTTTCTATCTCCTTGAAAATCGACCATGCTGGTAAACAAAAGGAAGGCAGAACACGGAGAAAACTTCTCTACATAAATTTACCCTATAAGTACACACACACACACACACACACACACACACACACACATCACATTAAAAGCAATGGAAAGTCTGCAACCTGTTCCAGTATACGTGGCATAATTTAAAAGGCAACACTTAAAGCTGCATTAATGCAGAAAGACCAAAACAGAATATTAAGCATATTTTAAAATACAGAAATAATCATTTCAAAGAACAGTAAACACACAGATGGGCTAGTTCTCTGAGGTAAGCATTTCATTACTCTGGCAATATGGACTAACTCTCAACTTCCTTTCATTTTCTTTCAATCAGTTAATAGTTCAGTTAGGAAGCGTGCATTAAATTAGGAATCAATGTAGTGACAGACTATGCTAGATGATTCATTAGGGACTTAAACAATACTCTAAACTTGCAAATTAACTAGGAGAATTATCTTAATTAAAAAATGGAACAGTATGGCCAGACTAGGGAACACCAGGAAGTAAATAGGAATAATAGAGAATAAATGTTCTGTATAAACATACATAACAGGAAAATATAGATATATGTGGCAGGTAGTCTGTGTATACTAGAGGTAGGATGCAGGAAATGAGCCACAAGCATCAGACAGATAAACAATCTGACAGGTTCAGGAAGTAGGCAATGCGGCAGAAGCAAAAGGTCAGAAGTAAGAGTGCATAGAGCAAAGAGATGTAAATGAGAAAACAACAATAAACTTATAAGGACTAGTCTTGAAAATCAAGAAGGATGGAAAGATGAAACTGGAGATAATAGGAAAGCATGTGTGGGAAAGGCCTGTGAGCAGGTGGATGAGATAACTGAGTTTTTCTGAATGTAAGTTAGCTAGTTCTGTGTTGTTAAGGTATCCTGGTAGCACCAGGTGTCACTCAGACTGAGAATGAGCAGTGGGTTGCAATGGAGAAATGAAAGGACCTGTCTATCATTGCATCTTTTCTTCTAAGGTCAATTACTGGACATTTCTTATGATCTCTCTCTGCTTCCCTCCTTCCTTCTCTCCCTTTGTGCACATATGTGTGTAGAACTTCCATTTAAACTGTATGTACACACATACATATATAAATTTTGCAACTGAAAAATTACCTGAGGATAATTTCTCTCTTACGTTGTTCATCACTGAGCTAGACACATAAAAAGCAATGATAGCTCAGCGGTGGTAGTGCACGCCTTCAATCACAGCCCTTGGGAGGCAGAGGCAGGTGGATCTCTGTGAGTTAGAGGCCAGCCTGGTCTACAGAGTGAGTGCCAGGACAGGCTCCAGAGAAACCCTGTCTTGAAAAACAAGCAGTTCAGATATGCTCAAAATTCTCTTATTTCTGAACTGACACAGCAATAAATTATATTTGTTTTCAAAGTAAGAATACAACTCAGATCTTGCCATTTGCTCCTATGTCTCTATTTCATAGTATTCTATGAAGTCCTTTAAGAAAACAGAGATCTAATAAAGCAAATTATTAGGCTACTTTAATTGGAGTTCCTGTGTATTTGAACTTTTCTGGAAATGACATTATCTTACTACCCTTGGCTTGTAGGCAAATCCCTCCTCATCCCTTCTGGTGTGTATTAGTGAAGCCAAATAACTTGTGCAGGAGGAGGTGCCACTTTCAGCATGAGAAGTGGGTGTGGCTAGGTCAGAGACCCGTCATACTAAGAAGCCAATTTTATAGCAAAATTTTCCTTCTTTTTCTTTCTGGGAAAACTATGATAGAAAGATATAAAACTGTTATTAAAGTGCTATTAGTATTCTGTGGATGATAGCATTCACTTTTCCTACCAGGCAACCCTTAGTGAATGGCTCATTCTTTATCTAGGTGAGAGATGCTTTTGTAATTCACGGATTATCTATAAAATGTTGCCTTAGTGGTTTGTGAGGTTTCAGATACTTTAGTGTCTAATTAACTGCCAGGGCAGTGAATTAAATGCGGAATTATGGCTTATTTTATTTTACCATCATTTTGTTCCATCCTTTCAGTCACAGCCACGGAGCACAGTGTGCACTGTGCCATCCTACTCAAGTGGAAAGCCTCTGAAGCCCTTTTTATACTTGATTAAGTATACGTATCTCAGAATAGTTTTTCCTGGGGGCAATAATAGCCCTACAGGTGGTGTCAAAGAAGCAGGTGATCTTTGTGAAAGCAATAGTCCCAGAGGGACTGATTTCTGCCCAGGCTCTATTCCATAACACACCTGCTCTCTATACAAATATCCTCTTGGGAGGGGACCCACAGGAATTTCTTACCTCCTGAATTTATGACATGCACATCTTTCCTTACATGGCAGGCCACGTAATTGTTTAGTTTTCTCATTTGGGAACCTGGAAATGTATTATTTTACCATTGAAAATAATTGAAATACTACGTGGTAACAGTAATGGAAAATCAGGCATAAAACACTTTAATTTCAGTTCCAAAAATTTGAAGAAATTGATAGTGAAAGGCTGCAAAAACGCTACAAATTTAAAAGTTTCCACATAACTATATCTTGCCTAAACCTAGAAACTTGGGCAGACTTCACACTGATTCTGAGTAGAAAAACAAGGTTCTTATCTAGTGAAGAGATGGACCAGCTAAGGAATGAGTGCAATTATGTAAGGTACAAGTCTGAGATGGGAAAAAATGGCCTCATTTGCTTTAAGAAAGAAAGAACTTTCCTAACCCTTGACTATTAGCAACATTTGTATCCTTCTATACATTCTTCATTTGAATGTTTGATACAACACTTTTCCATCTTCCCCCACTTCCTACCCACTTCCTGTTCTTCCTCTTATCCTTTTCCTCTCAGATATCACTTCCTCTCTTTACTACATTGTATACATCTTCCAATACTATATTTCATACCTTTCTTCAATTTGACTGTCTATTGGTTTTAGTGGGAAGCCATATTTTTGTGAGCTTTCCCTTTATTAGCCTTGAAGTGGGAACATGGGCTTTAGTAGCTAGGGAAAGTGCATCCTTGTCCCACCTTCTTTCCATTTCAACAGGCCATCTAGGAGTGGAGGAACAGATAAGAGGCTCTTCTCATGGAACCTAGTACTAACCCCTGAGGACAAGAATGAAACTGTACCCTTCAGACTTCCCAAAGGGCAGGCCAACGATCTATGAAGAGGACTCCCCATGGAGCTTGATGGCTATTTTTAGAGAACTAAGAGGAACGCAAACACTATTCTGGGAGCACTGCTCTCCGCCATCTGACTTTCTGATAGCAGAGCATATACCCCTCCATTAGTTGCCACTCCTACATATTATTGGTGAAATAATAAACACCTTATTCTCCTGAAAGAGTACTAAGGGCCTTTAGATTTACCAGAGAAAGATTACATACTGTTACCACACTAAGTATATTTTATTGTATATTTTTAGATATTAATAATGTATATTAACCGTAACATTTGGTTAACAAGACCATTAAAGATAGCTGAGCATTTTCTTGTTGCACAATGCTCCCTGCTGTGTAGGTTATAGAGAAGATAGAATATTCCAGGGATTAGCATAACAATGTATTTTTCAATAAAATAACAAGAACTATGTTATGCAATAACTCCTTCACAAACATGAGTATATCAAGTCAAAGACTCACTTTTCTGAAACAAGCCATCTGCGAGCCTGTAAAATATACAAACCAAAAATGATAACCCACAAAACACACAAGAAAATGATAGCACATCTCTGTTGTCGGGAATATCATGTATCTATCATTTTCTGCATGACAATTAAAAAATAATTTTCCTGACATTCATATACGTTTTAAAGCACATTGAAACTTCTTAATAAAAGTGATGCCACCCCTGGCTTCTGATGAGAGCAACATAGATCACTACACAGTCTCTTTGTTCCATCACAAGGAATGCTAAGGTAGTATAAGAAGTTTGTTTCTGGCTTCTATTCTTTGCTATGTGGTCCTAGACTGTATATTTAAATGCTTTAAGCTTATACCATTATGACTGCAAAAGGACAAAGAAAAAATAATTTGTCATGATATTCATATATGTTTTAATGGTGCCTGAATCACAGACCTGCACCCAGTAAGCAGTCAGCAAATGAGAGATCATCTTCTATATTTCACAACTTTATTTCCATCCAACTATTTCCTCCTACATCTCCAAGCAAATGGGGCCATCATATCATATCATTCCCCAGATCACCAAATCACAAATCTCTACAGATTTCCCCACAAACAAAATACATATGAACTGTGTTCCCTAAGAACACAGTCCTTCACACAAGACTACACACCCTCCAAAAGCGCACCTAAGCTCAAGAGCAGTACAAGACACAAAACACACGAGTAAATGAGAAACAGATGTCACACAGAAAGGCAAACTCCAAGAGCATTCTCACCTGCTTTAACACTTTAACTGATTAATTTGGGGGGACACTAAGTCATTTTCAGAGTCTTTGGTTCTTTTATTTGCCTCATTGCTTTCTCCTTACTGGTTTATTTATAGTTATGTATTTATTAATGAATTTATTTACTCATCCATGTACTTATTCACCACCTTACTCCAAAACGGATGCCAGCTGATACACAAAAATACATAAGATGCAACATGAACATATATATATATAAACACATACACACACAAACACACATAACACACACATATACAAAAGGATAAGGATGTAAAAAGGGGAAAATGAAGTTAAGAACATAAAATGGAGCCTGGAACACAATTGATACATACCAAGATATATACATATCAAAAAGCCTCATTATAACTGTTATGCATAAACCACACACTTGGCTCCAAGCTTTCTAAGAGTCAATGAGAAAGAAACATAATTTGCCCCACACTTCACAATGTCTAGAAAATAAAACTAAACCACTTATTTATTATATCCTTTTTCTGGCTTAAATCCTTCAAATTTTATATAGTACAGTATCCTAAAATGTTGTCAAACTGTGCCTCCTACATTGTCTTAACATCAAGACTCAGTTGTTAGAACATCCTCAAACAATGGCAGATCCTCAACATTAAAATAAAATCTACTCTGTATTTTTCCTTCTATATGTCTCTTGTTCCATTTGATCAATGAAATGTAGCTACTAAAGAGGCTTCTTTAAAAACAACCAATCAATAGATGTTCTCTATACAAATGGAAATTTTCAAATTTCAAATTTCCAAGAATGGCCACCAAATAAACTATTTCCAATTAAATAATGAAGCAGATGTTATTTATAATGGAAAAAATAAAGAAAGATCACAGATACCCAAAAAGAAAAGAACGGAAAAATGGCTAAATTAAGCATGATATCATCATATGTTGACATATTACACACTATTAAAAATTACATTTATAAAGACTTTTAAATGGAGACAAATATTCTTGAGAAAATGATAAGTAAAAAAGCAGAATAATACAATATGATATTAACTATGTAAATATATAAACAAGTAACACACACACACGAAGAATCTAGAAAGAAGTCTGCCAACATGTTAGCATAATTTATAGGATTTGTGATTATGTTTTTTTTGTTTTCTATATGTTTATTATTATTTTACAAATTGACACTGATGAATAATTTTGATGGTATGATAAGGAGGGTCTATGAGGAAAAATATCACCCCAGTTACCTTTGCCTTATACAAACATAAGAAAATTTTCTTTACTTTTGAAGTATTCTATAATTGACATATAGATGCTAGTCATGGCAAAAAGCTACGTTAAAAAGGTATAAATTCAACAACCTAGCTTCTTGGTTGCATAAGTTGTTAAATGCCATAAATATAATAATAGCTCAAAATTACCTAGCAGAAGTTAATTTACATTTGTAACACTCATGTAATTACAGTTACCTTAGGTTATCACAAAGATTTGGAAAGGCATAGTAAACCCTACCATCCTCATTTAACTGACGATAAAAATTCAGGCTCAGAGGAGCTGCAGGACTGGACCAAAGCCACAGTCATTACTGCCAGAGCCCTCCATGAATCCAGGACTCCAGAACACATGTTCAATGCTTTTTGGATTAATTCAAAACTGACTGTGATGTTACTCAAACAGTCACCAAGAAACAGGTACAGAGAAACAATATTCTCTGTTCACCCATGAGGGTCAGGGTCTTAGACAAACCTGAGTTTTCAAAGTTTAATTGAGGAAATTTTGGAAATAGAAGAGAAAAACATGGACATTAGAAATAAGGTCACAACTTTTCAAATATCTCATAAATATTTTGCATGCATAATAATAACATAATAATACACTAAATAAGAGGATTAATGAGAGTTTCCATCACTTAAAATATAACAATGAAAGGCTCTACATGATTTTGTTTAGATCCCTGAGAAGATTTTCAGGGGTGATAAGAACATACATATGACTCCAACGAAAATGAGAGTGACAGGAAAGCAATGCACAGTGGTGAACTGCTAGTTCAAATCATGGATGCAAATGTTCTCAGAGTCATTGAAATCCCATCCTGAAGCTATATCAATATCATTACTACAAGCAGCATTATTTAATGACTATATTTCCTTGTAAAGATGACTTCTGTCATATTTTTGTGGAAGAAACCCATCCACTTCTCTATTGAGTCCAACGAAGTCATTCAAACTTTGAAGGACACTTACCAGCTACTCAATGAGAGTGTTTAAGTACCACTACCTTGAATGATTTAGGACTTTTTGACAGTAACTTCTTCTCATTATAGTCTTTAAAAAACACTCTCATAGCACTTAAAACATCCAAGCTTTCTCTGAGTGTAGCTTGTTAGATAGATGTCTAGCAATACTAGAAATGGTAACTGATGACTTAAAAGTTTGACTTAAGATAGTCTGGTGATTCTTTATGATATAGAATTCTTCAAAATCATTCAAGTTTTGAACAGGTAATTGTTGATATGAAAAGATTCCGATGTTCATTAATTTTCCTTGGAACATCTTATTCTTGTTCTAAAACTAAATGGTTCTCTTTCCTTATAACTTTGTCTTCCAGTCTCAAAACCTCTTAATTATCTTTATTGCCCCTTCAAATAATCGCCTCTGGCATACAAGAACCTTCTTGAGGGGCATCCTATAAAAATATCCTATCACATATTAAAGCAAACAAGTTCATATTCAAATTTAGTTACAAAATGTTTCATCATTCATAGGTTCTTCTTGATGCAAAATTTCACTGCCTTTAGGAGGAGGTTCTGAAAGATGTTCCATCACTACCTCTTGTCAAATCTTCTGGGTTGCACTATAGCATGCTTTTGGCGAACTAACAAATGCCTTCTTCATTAAGGATACAGTATTAGTAATGGTGTACCTTCAGAACACTAGTACCTTCAGAACATTTGTGAGACTTTGAATTATTAAATGGCATGTAATTAGCACATCTTACTGAATGGCTTGACTGTACATTGATATACGAACTGAAGTCAAAATGTGTTTACCTTAGAACATGTACATATTGGCAAATGCATGTGAAGTACCAAATGGATGCTAAGAACCAACAGGACTTTTGAACTAAAGGTTTTCTTTCAAGTAGTCTTGAATTTCTCTAAGAAAGCACTGTTCAAACCATTCCTGAATAAGAGATGAAGTCATCCAGGCCCTTCTGTTTGAATGCCAGTTCAAGAGAAATTTGGTTCAGATTTTTTTCCCCTGAGAAGATTTGGGCATACTTTTCTGGAGAATAGCAGTGGTTTCACTATGAGGTCATTTGAACTATTGACACAAAGCAGAAATGTCAACCTCTCTGATATTGCTGAACTCCTGCTCTTCAAAAGGACAAATAGGACTTTTCAAAGACATTAAAAGAATGCACTTTCAAGCACCAAAGATTTGTGTGGAGTCATCCATTATTCAACCACTGGGTAAATGAAGCTAATGTAGTATAGGGATCCTTTCTTTGGCATCACTATTACAAATGAATTGCTCTCTAGATAATGACACACCTTCAATTCTCACACCAACCTTTACTCACAGAAAAGAGTTTTCAAGATCGACTTAAGTACTGGCAAACAGAATTTTAGAATTTCCCCTTATAAGGTCACAGAACCCTTGAGTAGAATGTATTTCATTATTTGTTTACTTCTCTTCAGTCCTTAGGTCACAGGGGAAAGCATCTCATAAACACACAAGAGGCAACACTGTCACTAACAAGCATTTCAGCTCTTATACAAATTACAAGTTCTTTTAACACTGTATAGCACCCCAAACTACCACTTTTACCTTGAAGATGCAGATCAATAATGATGTTTTGTTTTCAAAGACATTACATTTCTTCTTCTTTTGGCCAATTTCAGTAATCCTATGCTTACTTTACTCACGTCCTTATCAAAAGTTATATCTAAAGGAGTCAGGTTTCAGTTTTATGGCAATCAATACACCTTATATGCTACTTACTAAAGCATTCAGAGAACCAAGTGTCACAAAATGATAGCATACACTATTTAAGCAACAAGCTGTATCATGAATGTCACATGGGTAAATGATACTATATTGTGACTTTCATGCATTTGGAACTGACTGCATAGGTGACAACTGGTAGAAAAAGAAAGGAAATAAAGGACTTTTCCATCCTTCCTGTGATTCAGACAGATAACATTGTGGTGACTCATACTTATTCCTGTACACTTAACTCCAAATCTTCAGTTATTGTAAAGATATACAGAAGCAAATCTACCTATACCCTCAAATATCAAAAGTGGACAACTTAGCATTAGGGAGGAATTGTTTTAAATTCTACCCTAAATTTTCAGAAAGCAAGTTGCTGTTTTTACACACAATACAGTGCTCCTTTGATAGTTTCCCATCAGTTAAGTCTATAAATCCAGTTTATGTGAAAGGCAAACACAGCATGCATATTTTTGGGTATCCCATAGGAAGTTAATCAAACGTTATCCTCTGACAAAAGGCAACCTCTGAAGATGGAGATGGAAAGGTTAAACAGGCCCTGAACAGCCAATGCTCAGAAGCGACTACCCAGGAAAAAAAGCTACAAAGAAAGAATAAACTGGCCCCTTTTGAATGCCCGGCCACTGATACTTTACTTTTATCCCCTCCTCCTGGGAAGATAGAGCGAAGCCTGGCTTTCTTATTCTTCTCTTCGGGGGCCATGGGGAGTGGTTTGGTGCTGTGGTTGAGTGCTGAAGAATCACGGTTGTTGCTGTTCATCCTCAGTGGGGGAGCTGGGGGTTTTTCTTCGTTCTCCAAGCTGTCAGACATTTTCAGATGCAGCTGATTTCACAGCTCCTAAAGGAAAGCAGTGGCAAACAGGAGGTAAGGGAGGTCAAGTCTAATGCAAGTGGGGTACACATGGGGAGTCTAGCATCCCAGAAATAGCATTGCTCTCTCATTCATTCACTCAGATCTCCTGTACATTTTAAGAGGCTTCTCTTTTGGGGAGAAGAAATATGCCTCTCCAAAGGCTAACAAGACAATTTATCCACGTTGAGATAACTGTGGTAATGAATGACTTTCAGTGTAAACACGCAAATGTGTAAGCTTCCTTGATTTTACCAGAGTGAAACTCTACTTTCTATTGTCTGTACACGATCTCTGAATGAACAATTTAGCTTTTCTCTAAAAATCGTATACTGATGATCATTATGGTCAAGTGGCATAAACATTTTAGACTTTTAAATTGATATAAGCTAAGATGTTGATTGTCAATATCCCAGAACCACGATTTATTAGCTGTTTTAACACTAGCGTGCCTTGGTGTCTGATTCTTACGTCTATGTACCTGATTTGCAAAATGATTTATTCTGTTTTATTATTGAAAATTTGAGAAAGCTGTCTATATACATGACAGTTTCAGGAAAGTTGAGGTATACTGTCTTAGCAGACGATGCCCATATTTTCCCAAGGAAGCAGCTTAAAAAGGTAGGCAGAATGTCATTATGACCAAAGGCAGAGCTCTAGTATGGTGAGGAGATGTCATCATTTATTTCATGTCCCCGAAAGGTACTTTACTTGTAAAATCTAGTCTAGGTTTTAGGAATTTATTATATACTACGAGTTTCACTTATTTAGACACATATGTCAAAATCCAAGCACATTCACGTTTCATCAAACTCAGAGGATGAAGTGGAAAAAGTATGACATCTTCAGGAAAATGTTTATGCTCATGTCTTCTTATTCTATTTCTGGTCCTCCCCTTCTAGGAATTGACCCTCACAGGCACAAGCCAGGTCCTTCAGAATGAATTCATGGTTTAAATATAAGAAAAATCAAACATAGCTATACATAAATTTATATAGTATTACTTGTTACTAATTTAAGAATATATTAATTCTCCAAATACAACTTACCACTTGACTCTATGAAAAGGACAATTACTGTAAGTGAACATATTTGCAGCAACAACAAAGAATATCCTCATTAAATGCTGAAATAAGAAATGGTCTGCCACCAGGCAGAGGGGGTACACACTTCAATTCTAGCAAACAGGAGGCAGAGGCAAGGGAATATCTGAGATTGAGGCCAGCCTGGTCTTCAGAATGCAATCCAGGGCAGCCAGACCTATAACACAGAAAAACCCTGCCTCAAAAATTAAAACAAGCACTGATCCTCTACCAGAAGATCCATTGGTGGGGTGAGTGCGCTCCTGACCCTTGGAAACAGAGCTCAGACATCCCTCATTTACATAAGCTTCCTGCTCATTCTGAAGGGGCTCCTAACTACTTCACCTACTAACCCCCAACTACTTCACCTAGCTTCCTACCCTTTC
>LOJH01011250.1:0-18447 GCA_001685095.1 Ellobius talpinus
CACTGCCCAGTTTCTATGGCAACTAGTATGGCTACTGGGATTAAAGGTGTGTATTATCACTGGCTAGTCTGTAAGGTTGATCAGTGGAGTTGTTTTACTCTCTGAACTTCAGCCAAGCTTTATTTATTAAACTACAACTGAAGTGCCACTACAAAAAAGCCTTCCTTTTTAGTGACTTATTTACATTATCCTCAAGTACCTGACAGTTCTTATTTATTTGGTCTTTAAAAATTATTTATTTATTTATTTTTATTTATTTTTTGGAACGGGGTTTCTTTGTAGCTCTGTAACTCTGGAACCTGTCCTGGAATGAGCTCTTGTAAACCAGGCTGGCCTCGAACTCACAGAGATCTGCCTGCGTCTCCTTCCCAAATGCTGGGATTAAGGCATGTGCCACTATCTCCTAGCCCAGACAGACTGTCTTAACTGATACAGTATTTTCATCAGCCATGGACAACCTGTCTAGAAGAAACAAAGAGGAGAGAGTTCAGTTCCCATGGTCTCCTTCTCTTCCTCCTCATTTCTTGTTATTATTATGTTATTAATGACAGGCTTTTGCTGTGTAACTCAAGCTGGTCTGGAACTCAAATTTTTCTACCTCAGTTTCTGAGTGCTGGGATTACCGGAATATTTATCCAGTTAAGACAGTTTTTAATGCAGATAAAACTTTATTGGAGATTTGAATCATGTTAATGGGAACATTGCTTCAAGTTTTGAAGAAATTGTACAGAGAACAACTGAATAAAACATGGTAGGCTGGTGTTTGTTGGCAAGGCCAGGCAGTGGGCAGTGCAGGGTGGGCTGTAGCCTGGACAAACTGACCCAGTGCTTCATTGTAGCATTATTTTGTCAGTGGATGGTACTTTGTGTAGTTTTCAAGTTTGAAGGAATAAGAAATAAGCCATGAAGCCTTCGAGGGCTGCAGTTCCATTTGTAGGGAGGTAGACTGGAACATGTTAGTCTCTGCTTGCCAAACCATTCCTGGGCGTGGGGACTAGATGTGCCCATGTGCTGTGACTTACTTTGTTCCCTGCTGTTGACTGAGTTCCCGCAGTCGCAATCCTTAAGTCCCAAAGAAATCACACAGAGGTCTACATTAGTTATAAACTGATTGGCCCAGTAGGTCAGGCTTCTTATTAACTCTTACAACATATATTAGCCCATTATTCTTATCGGTGTTAGCCACGTGGCTCAGTACCTTATTTGGCAGGGCAGTCACATCTTGCTTCTTCTGTGGCTGGGTCAGGACTACAGATCAAGCTTTCCTCTTCCCAGAATTTTCCTGTTCTCATTGATCTGCCTCTACTTCCTGTCTGGTTGTTCCGCCTATACTTCTTACCTGGCTACTGTCCAATCAGCGTTTATTTAAAATATAATTGACAGAATATAGATCATTGTCCCACACCACTCTGTCAGACCTAGCAGCCTGGGATTCTATATTCAGTGAACTTATTTGGAAAATCATAGATAAAAATCAGCTTATTTAGAATATTTAAGAGAAAAAATTTAACCCAGAGGGCATTTTTCTGCATAGTAGTAATATTTCTAATTCCTTAAAATAGTTTTTTAATATGCAATTAATGAGCTGACTTGAAACAAATTTTAATTTTATTTGCCATTAACATTTTGCTTGCTAAATGATTTCTGGGTGAAAATCTTCTCTTTCATTAGCTGAACATTTAAAAATTTAAAACTGTTATGTGTGTATGCATTACTAAAATTATTATGAAACTTGTTTAAAAGCTCAAGTTTGTGGATATTGCACTTTCTCCTCAAATGTGAACTATAGTCCAATTTAACTTTTGTTTTTGTAGAAAATAAGGTAAGAAAGAAGCTGATAAATGTTGAAATTAGACAGCAGTTTGCTATTTCACTTGGGTTTCTTGAGATAGTGAGGAACATGAACTATTTTTGTTTTGCTTTTTGTTTATATCAGTGTACATACATATGCGTGTGTATTGTGTACCTTGTGCAAGGTGAGTTTTCCTTTGGCATATTTAGGAAAACATTCATGCTAGTAGATCCTGATAACATGAACTTAGTCTTACATGACACTTTGAGAAGTAAAAAATAGCGAAAGAGTGATTGGGAGTCACATCGCTTCCAAATGTGGTAGTGTCCTATGCCACTTATTAACCAGCGTTCAAGTTAACTTGTAGGATCTTTGGTCTGCAGTCAATCCCTCATGCATTAATTTAATTGCATATCTTAACCTTTAGGCTTAACATATCCACACTGATTCCTCTTGGAACTTGCGTTTAAGGGTGGAAAAAAAGAGAGAAAACCTTTCAAAGTGGCGTTGTCCCTGTGCTTCTGCTTCCACCACATGAAACTCTTCGAATGAGCACTCTTTTGTTTTTGAATAAGTAAAGATATTCCCAGTTTGAAAAACACTTTCAGAATTTTCATTATTGATACCATGGCATTTACTATCAAGGGTTGATATTTGTAGTCACTTTTCAACTAAATTATACTGATGAAAAGATTCTTTTGAATGGGTATAGCGATTATGCAGATAGACAATAGTTGTGTTAATGCTTGCTTCTCCCCCTTCCTTTCCTCCTTGAGACTTAATGTTTTAATAAGACATTATCTACACAAAAGGCCACCATTACAAAAGGCAGAAGTACCAAGGGATTTCTCAGGCTTCTTCTGATCCATATGCCCTGGGCTTGTCTTTCACATGGATATCTGCTTTCTGTAGCTGTCAAGTTCATGCATAATTATCTTGACAAATGACATTCTCATTAATACTGTAATGGACCTTTGCCAACCAGTGGAAGCCATGTGCCCCGGGCAGCATTGCCCAGTTTCAGTTTCTTGCTGATGGTTATAAACCCTGCTTTAAATATGCTTTGAAGCCAGTGATAGGTAAATAAACCACTATTTGAGCTAAAAATTACTTACATTTATACACACAAGCCAAGAGCACTGATGTGTGATAAGGGGCGGCTGGTGTTTACCAGCTAGAGACCCTTATGTGTGTGGGACCTGCAGTTGCCTGTTCTGAGAACTTCTCCGATGTCTCATATACAATCTGGAGTCTATCAGGAGAACACATGGTGATGAATTATTACAAAACAGTTCATTCGCTAGATGATTGTCAAGAATATTGAAGTACCCCATATAGAAGCAAGGTTACTGTTCATCAGAGGCTGCAACCATGTCTAGGACTCAGGTGCACTGGATTCTGTGAAAAATATACCTGTCTAATAGACAATGTAAGTAGGAGGGGTGTGTGTGTGTGTGGGTGCTGTCCATTCCACTCCACGTGTATTGATATGTTCTCCTAAGCAGTTCATGGTATTCCAAGTTGATGATTTCAAAGTACATGTCTGTTGATCATTTGTCATAAGAGTGATCCTACTTAATTTGTTTCATATTGAGCTTATGGGAACCATTCTGTGAGCACTTTGGAGTGAGAGTTGTTCCTTCAATTGTTCAGTTATTAATTTTGAAGAAATACTTTCTTTGGTGTTTTGCAGGCATGTATGCCTGTGTACCATATGTGTTCCATGCCCTCAAATGCCAGAAGATAACCTAGAACTAGAGCTAGAGAAGGTCATGAGCCACACATATGCTGGAGATCAAAGCTGGCACCACAGGAAGAGCAGACTGCTCTTAACTTTTGAGCCCTTCTCTTGCTCCCCCATTTTAATTTTTTTGTATTTGTCATATTTGACCAAGTTTCAGCTGTGCATTTTGACTTTTTTTTAGGTTCTTTGGTTCAGAAAAAGTAAGCATTTTTGTAATGTCATCTACTTACTTTCTTTAAAAGTGAAGTGAATTCAACTGGGCGGTGGTGGCGCATGCCTTTAATCTCAGCACTCAGGAGGTAGAGGCAGGTGGATCTCTGTGGGTTCAAGGCCAGCCTGGTCTACAAGAGCTAGTTCCAGGACAGGCTCCAAAAGAAGTGAATTCTAGAACCGATTCTCCTAAATCCACCATGTGCCCCTGCTATCAGTGTGTTTTAGTTTTACAGTCATATCGAGTTACATTTCCCTTTGCTTAATGTCATTGATAATTTATATCTTGTTAGGGTTTCTATTGCTGTGATAAACATCATGAGCAAAGCATCTTGGGTAGGAAAGGGTTTATTTCATCTTACAGCTCATACTCCATCACTGAGGGAGGTTAGGGCAGGAACTGATGCAGAAGCCACACAGGATGGAGCTTTGTTTGCTCTTCATGGATTGCTCAGCCTGCTTCCTTATACAATCCAGGAAGGACGACCTATGTAGGGGTTGCATCACCCACAGTTGACTAGACCTTCTCCCATGAATCATCATTAATCAAGGAAATGCCTTAGAGGCAGGTTCACAGAACCTTTGTGATGGGGGCATTTTCTCAGTTGAGGTTCCTTCTTCTTAAATTACTAGCTGGTATCAGGTTGACCAAGAACCAGGCAGCATAGGCAAGATGAGATGAAACTATTTTGTCTATTAGTTTTTGTTATTAATTAAAGTTATAATACGTCTCTTAACATTTTACGGAACCATTAGAATGAATTAAAATGCTATTTATGTAAAGACAACCTTCTGGAATCATTCTCCGGTGCATTGGTGCTGGGTAGTAAACTAGGATTTCAAGAAAAGTAGCTCGGGACTGGTCTAGAAAGTTTTGACTTAGTATTGGGACTGTGACAGTTTTCCCAGTAGAAAAGTGATGTTGGCACATGTAAATGTTTAGAAGGCCCTCATGTTTTCCCCACTGTTAAAGTAAAAGATTAAAGCTGAGAGAAGGGGCTCATTTGGGCCTGACTGACAGCAAGCTGTGGACTTAGGACCAAGGTTACTTGAGCTGAAGGCCTCTTATTTCTAATTCTCAGGTCTGTCTGAGAAAGGCCCTGAAGAAATATAGATTCCAAAACTTACTTGGGTACAAAATTTGAACTGATTTGACTTATGAATTTTAGTGTTAAGTGGGTCATTGCAATTTCTGCTCTTCTCTCTGTGTTTATCTCTCTCTCCCCCTCTGACTTTGAATTTAATTTCACTATTAGAATGTCGAAGGAGTTGGCAAACTGGAAGCAGTGATAAGGCAACTGGAAAGATCTTTTAGCAGCAGCACAGAGAATACGGTTATTACAAACGGGCTGTGAGATGTCTTCGGAACAGCATTGCTGCAGTGAGACAACTGGGCGTGGGCCAACTGTGGAATTTGTACACTGTCAGTGACTCCTGAGAACAATGAAAACAGAAGAGGGTGATATAGCTGGTAGGTAAAGAGGTTGGCTGCATTAGTAGGGCTGGGAAGTGAAGAATTGGTCCTGTCAGGTGAGTAGAGGGGAGGAAGGAGTATCCTGTAGGAGTTGAGTATAGGATTATGCCAGTGCAGCAGGTATGACAAGGGAAACCCACGTCAAGATTTCTGAAAGGAGTGTGGCTTATTTAGACGTGGCTTATTTACAGATGAAGCCCTAGGCTGCTGGAATGCATATTTGCATATCCTTAGTGGTGCTCTGTAGGAGCTCCGGGAGCTAACCTGTGCCTGGAAAAGTGAAAGTAGATCCTAGGCAGTTCTACAGTCAGCCCACTTTTCTGCTTACTGTGCAAAGCAATGTCTTGGTATTTGATTTCTCAACAGTGAAACATATTTATAAGACAGCCTAGTGGGCAAGAAATCCTGAATCTCCTGATCAAAAGCAAAATGAAATGAAAGGCTTGCTACAGATTTCTCTTATTCCCGGGCTTTCTGAAAGAACTCAGCCTTCGTCATGCTGCTTGTGCTATTACTGATGCTCCTCCACCCAATGAGGCAATCTTAACAACTGCTGGATCTCTGTGAGTTCAAGGCCAACCTGGTCTACAAAGCAAGTTCCAAGACAGCCAGAGCTGTAACACATAGAAACCCTGTCTTGAAAAACAGTAACAACAGACAAACCAAAAAGAAAGAAAGAAAAGGAAAAACAACTGTTAGATTCTATGGCCTACTTCCTCACCATGCCCCAGCAGCCCTGCATAAGGAACCTCTTTGCTTACAGGACTGCCTTAGTTTTATCCAAGTTTTAATGAATCTTTTCCTTACATGCAAGAAGTGTTTTCTTCCTTATTAAGATGCCACATAGCATTTGAGGTTTCACCCATAGTAAAGGTTTCTTTCATAAGTATAAATGGGAAATGTATTTACAGTTGGGCCAGTTTCCTAAAATTTACTTCTCAAGAAGTGGCACTGGGTAACTGCTGTTGTGTTTATGACAGCTAATTTATGACTGAACAGAGAAAATTGGGCAAGTATAATGTTTTCCACACAAGTGTTCTTCTTTTATTCTCGTAAGAAATAACAATGTGGGTGGGCATCACATGCAGTTATCTTGCCAAGGCTAAATTTGCACTGACACTCTTGTTTAATGCAGGTCATTCAGTATCTAGAATACAACTAGGTTTTCAAAGGTTTTCTTGTATGTTTTCAAAATAAACTTTAAAATATAATACACATTTATTCAGAAAAGCTTAATAGAAGTATAAAATAGAATGAAGAGCCAGTGGCAACTGCTATTAAACTTTTCCCATAGTTCATCTCATGGCTTCTATTTCTAGCTTACAGAATTATAGGTAACCATGCAATTATTACTATTTTTTTCCTGGTTTTTCGAGACAGGGTTTCTCATTGTAACAGCCCTGTCTGTCCTGGAACTTGCTCTGTAAACCAGGCTGGCCTCAAATGGATAGAGATCCACCTGCCTCTACCTTCTGAGTGCTGGGATTAAAGGTATAAGCTATTACCACCTGGCTACTTGGGACTGGAGAGATGGCTCAGAGGTTAAGAACACAGGCTGTTCTTCCAGAGATCTTGAGTTCAATTTCCAGCAATGACATGGTGGCTCACAACCATCTATAATGAATGAGATCTGGTATCCTCTTCTGGCCTGCAGGCAGAACACTGTATACATAGTAAGCATGTATTTGTATAGGTAAGGTTTTATACCCATAATTATATGACCTAAATCATCACTAGTAAATTATTTCATCTTTAGGATTCTTTTTAAAGAATTTTTTGCCATATAGACTATATATTATATCTGTCGTTATAACATGTCTGATGACTTTTGCCCAGTGGTGACCCTGTATGGGCTATGGTTACTTACCTAATTGATCCTTTTCAGCAAGTGAAATCATTATTCTGGTAAGTTCATGAAGTGCTTAGATTTTCTAACAAGAATGAAGGAGGTAGAGAGAGGATTGTTGGACCCATTATAAAGTTCACATTAGGGCTAGAGAGAAGGCCCAACTCTTAAGGGCATGTACTGTTGTGGAGAACCAAAGTTCGATTCCTAGCACACACATTGAGTGGTTCACAACTGCCTGTAACTCCAACTTCAGGGGACCTGACATTCTCTTCTGGCTGCCCTTGGTGCCTGCATTCATGCTCACATGCATGCGTGTCTGTACATAATTAAAAAGTAAGTAAAGTCTAACTAATAAGTCCTCAATAAACTACATTAATTACCATTTTATTGGTTTAAGCACCTTGTTAGATTGGTGGTGGTAAAGAAACTTTGTGTATCATTAATGTGGCCAATATTCTAAAACAACCTTTAAAATTAAGGTGTAATTTATGGCTGTAAGCTTGAAGCTTTAAGTTCTTCCTCCTCCTCTTTTTTTGTGGCGATGTGTAGCCCAGGATGGCCTTGCCTTGAACTCACGATAATCTTCCTGCCTCACCCTGAATGTGCCCAGTCCCTTTCTAGTCATCACTGCAAAAGATAGGAAGAGTGGCAAAGAGTGGCTACATGAAAGGGTGGTATTGAGGATGCTAATATGTTCTCTTGACATAAGCCTGAAGTTATAAAAACCCTCCCTCAGCTCATTGTGTAGAAGAAGGTGGTTAGCATCCCTTTGTAGATGCTTGACTTCCTGTTGACCTTGCTGTTTTAACCTTTGTTGAGTCAGGTTGTTAAAGGAGTAGTACTTGGGTAAGTTAACTTAGCAGTTGTAGCTGCCATTTATTGGGAGTTTTGTATGTCCAGGTCCTCTGTCTATTAATTCACTCAATTCTAACAGTTGTCTAAAAGAATCCTCTCTTGACTGTGATCACAAAACCAAGATTATTCTGGTAGTGAATAGTGGAGTCAGAAGAAGGAGGCTGTAATAACATGAAATAGAAAGAACTTTTACCTGGGAATCTCGTCACTGGGATAAGTCATTGTTTTAGTCATTGTTCTATTGCTGTGAAGAGACACCATGACCAAAACAACTCTTAACAAACAAACAAAACAAAACAAAAAATCCCCACTTAATTGGGGGTTATCTTAGAGTTTCATAGGGTTAGTTCGCTATCATCAAGATCAGGAGCATGGTGACTGCATGGCACTGGAACTGTAACCGAGAGCTGTGTCCTCATTCACAGCCTGCCTGGTTTGAGCTATTTGAAACCTCAAAACGCACCTCCCCCCAGTGACAAGTCCTCTAACAAGGTCTTACCTTCTAATCCTTCTAATCCTTTCAAATAGTTCAAATATATGAGCCTATGGGGGCCAATTTTATCAAACCACCATAACCATCTATTTAGACTATCTGACTAGTTGCCTGCATTTCCTAATATATAGAACCTAAGCTTTGGACTGAATGACTTTTGGAGGACCTTTCAGACTGAATATGTTTTTCTGTTTATCTGAAGTCTACAATTCACATGCTGTTGGAGAGGCTAATTTATGCTTTAAGATACAATCTTAGGAATCAAGTTTTTTGGCAGTTTATTACAGTCTTGCTTCATATCCTCAGGGGTCTTTAACTTGAGAAGCTCCTGCCTTAGCCTCTTGAGTGATAGGAATATAGAGTTAGTGTTATGCCCTCCAAGAACCAGTTTTGATTATTTTGTGCACAGAATTCCTAGGTTTCTACATGATTTGCTTTCTCACCAGCAGTGGCCACGTTTTACTTTTTAAAAAATTAAGATTTATTTTATTGTTCTTTGTGTATATGTCTGAGTGAATGTATGCTACATATATATGTGTGCCTTTGGAAGCCTGACAAGGATTTCAGATTCCCTGGAGTTGGAGTTACAGGGTGTTCCATACTGCCTGTCATGGGTGGTAAGAACTGAGCTCTTGTTCTCTGGAAGAGCAGCATATATTCTTAGCTGCTGAACCCTCTCTCCAGCACCCCGGGGGCCCCTCATTTTTACATCTGTTCATTTTAGTGTGTTTGCATGTTTGTGCATTGTGGGCCATTGTCTGTGCTGTGATGCCTGTGTAGAAACCAGAGGACAACATTTGGGAGTCAGATGTTCTTTCCTTTCATCATGTGGGTCCTGGGTTTGGAACTCAGAGGTTATCCAGCTTGGCACCAGTGCTTTTACTTGCTGAGACGTCTTGCCACCCCCAAGGTCTACATTGCTAGAACTAATCTCTTACGTCAGTTTTGCCCAACATCTCTTACTGTTTTGTAGAAATCACAGCATAGCCAGCTCATTTATAATTTTCTCATGTGCGATCTCCATTTATCCTGCCAGCATACTGAAAATCATCTGCACAAACAAGATTTCCATCTATTCTCAGTCTCAGTGACAGCATGGCTAAAGTCTCTGGGTCCATTTTACCAGGTCAGCTTTTACTCATTGGGCAATGAGTAACATCCCTTATGAACATGGTCTGGATTTATCCTTTAAGAGATTTGTGTTCTGTCATCCTTTTGTTTTATGATAAAGAACCTAAGAGAAGAACTTAAAGATTAAGTCACATATGTATTTCTGTAAAGTTGTCATCTGTTCACTGTTTTGTCTTTCGTTCAGATGCCGTTCTTTGTCCTTTGTATTAGTTAATCCTTAATACATGCATTTATACTTTTTCTACTTTCTGTGTCTGTATAGTCTACATATGGAGATTTTATTAATAGTGCAAAAAATCTTCTCAATGAGTTAAGATACAATAGGGGTGAGCACATGTTTTCTTGAAGGACCAGATCATGCTTTAGGTAATTTGTGTTTGCGGGGATGTTTGTATTGGAAAAGTCACTCTGAAAAATGCCCTTTGCTGTGTTTTAGGAGTCTTTATGTACAAAACTAAGCCAGGCACTGATTTGGCCCTTGGTTCAGATTGTTTTGTTCATTTGTTTAAGTATATATTTCATTTCTAACATAGAAGGTTATTAATTTTATTTGGTTTAATTATTCAATACACTGTTTGGCCCAAGTTATTTGGGTAAGTCTAAAGTTAAGGGAAGAGACTATATTGAAGAGACTTGGGCCTTTGAAAGGTACTTAAATTGCTTAGAGTTTTGAACTTTATTTCCCAGGTGGGTGAAGACATTTATGTAAATTACTGCATGTGTACTGGCTTTAGTTTCCTTCTTGGCAAGTGGCTACGAATGATTCTTACCCAGTGTTGTGATAGATGATATGCAAAACACTGCACCAGTAGAACAATGATGTCTTGGGGTGCCTTCCTGGGCATCCTGAGTTTTCAGGTGACATATTTCTTAAGGAAAAAATTGGTATAGGCAGAGGGAAGCCTTTGAATTCACAAAAATCCTTAATAAATAAATAAATATAAATAAATAAATATCCCCCCCCAAGCTAAAACCAAACCAAACCAAACCACAATTCCGGTCATTTGTCCTGCTTGAAAAGAGATGATAGAGATGGTGACCTAAAGAATGAATTATTGTTTGAGTATGGAGAACAAGAGTGTGAACATAAACTAGAGCTGAGCAGATGGATCAAAAGTTACAAAATGAGGGTGAAAAAAATTGCGCTTTCATGGACAAGCTTGACATGTGAGAAGATCATTACAGGATGTTGGGATAATGTTTATCTAGGGGAACCTGGAAGGGCTTTTGTGTGGGGGACGAGATATTGATTAAGTAAAACACTGTTGGCAACCATGAATAACTATATAATGGTACCCTTTCAACCAATTCTGAACTTTGTATAGCAGCATATGCCTGTGGAAGAAAGAAATGGTTTCTTATAGCTTGCCAAGAGTGCTGAGCTGGGTAGCTAGCAGCCTAACAGTGTGGCTTTGTGCTAGGATATATAAGGCTGCATGTGAAAATTTGAAATTCTTATCTACTGCAGGGACAAGTTACTGAACAATGTAGTTGGGAAGACAATTTACAGTTGAAACTCAGCCAAAAACACTCGAAGCAACCCCGACAAAATAATGCCATGTGCATAAATCAGAGCGTTCCTGGGACTCTCTGAAACTTCTCTATCATCATAGTTCTAGGGGCAGGTTTCTAGGAAGTTATTTCCACTTGCAATTTTGAGTCTGGCAACTGTACTGCTCAGGTATGTGTGAGGTAGGCTGTTGGTAGACCATGGAGCTCTGTATTCTTGGTGGGATTGCATGAGTCTTGAAGAAAGTAACTGACTTATGTATTTTAAATTATCTCAAAATGAAAGTTTGAAATTAAAAAAATTGAGTTACTTAAGTTTAAGAACTTAAGTTATTTCTTGATTTTCAACTTTGATCTCTAGTTACCTTTGTTAATCAGTCCCTGAGGGAGTTCATAACTGCTTTTGTTGAAGTAAAGAATAATCAGTATTAGAAGATCACTCACTATCTTTCAACTAACAGGCACAGAATTTGAGCATCTATTCCTGGGTATTTATCATTTGATCCGAGAAGTCAATGATCTATCCCACATGATTGCTGTGGTAGTTCTTAGTTTGAAAATTCTACAGTCTTATTAAATTCTATGCATATTCTCTCTCTCTCTCTCTCTCTCTCTCTCTCTCTCTCTCTCTCTCGCCCCAGGGTCAGTCCTTTGTCTTCTGTCAGCTCTGTGTCCTTTTTTCAGTAAATTCTCTTCTGGTAGTGTTTATTGTATGCATGTATTACAGTAGACACTGTCTTTTAGGAGGAGGAATAATCTCTAATGGAATGATGAAAAGGGTTTTAGATTAAATATCTTGATCAATAAGAGCAGAGAAGGCTTAGCATTCACAAATATAATTTCTGCCCACTCTTAGCTAGTCTGTTACTTAGTATTGAGTTTATTTTTAATCAATGAATGAAACTTTTTACTATCTAGAATAGTAGTAATTTTATTCAGAAAATCTGTATGCATGAGTATATGTTGGTGTGTATGTGTTGATGTGGTTGTGTGCATGTGTGCATTTGGGTACACGTGGAAGCCAGACATCAACATTGGATGTCTTTCTCAGACATATTTCATCTTGTTTTTGAGACAAGGCCTCTCACACTCTTCCCCCTTATTTTTCAAGACACAGTCTTTCAGTGAATTTGGAACTTATCAGTTCAGCTAGGCTGAGTGGCTCATGAACCCCTGCCCCAATGAATGATGGCTTTACATATGTTTGCTGATGTGCCCACCATTTTTATGTGGGAATTGGGGACCCAAGCTTGGTCTCTCATACATGCATGGCAGGTACTTTATCAATTGAGCCATCTCCCAAGATCCTATTCAAATGTTTTTCCAAAGGTATAGTTAATGACTTTTTATGATTATGCATATTAGCCCAGGAGGCAGAAGGTACTCTCTCTTTCTCCCTCTGTAAAAGGGAAACAGGACTTTGTAGTTATGAGGGTAGAGAGCAGAAGGAGAAATGTGGGTATTTACTCTTATTTTTCTCTTATTGCCCATCAGAGGTCTTGGTGTGAGCATGTAGTCTCTTTAATGAATGAGTCCAGCTCTGTGGACTAGTAACTTTCAGGTGATCTATCTAAAGATTCCCTTGATGTTACAATCTGGTAAAAAATAAAGTTGGTTGTTGCTCATGATGAAGGCTTTTTTTTCCTACAGAGCAAAGAATTTAAATGATAGGAGGACACCTAGAGATGAGTGACCTCAAAGCACCTTCAGTATTCTTCTGGTTTAGTGCAGTAAACAATGAGTCTTTCTCTTAGTGTGTCTTCTTTGTTTTGTTTAATTAATTCATTAAAATTAATTCATTAAAATTTTGAGATAGGGTCTTACTATGTAGACTTGTCTTGACTGGAACTTGCTATGCTAGACCAGGATGGCCTTTAAACTTACAAAAATCCAACTGTCTTTGCCTCCTGACTGCAAGATTAAAGGTGTGCACCACCATACTAGAATCCTATTTTTGTTTGGTATAAGAGCATATCACAGACTGAGTAATTTATAATAAAAGGAAACTTGTTTCTCATAGCTCTGGAGTTTGGGGTCAATGATCAAAGTATGAAGCCACACCTTTCTATTTCGATCATCTCATGGCAAAAGAGAGAGAGAACAGTGTTTGAGCTTTTCCTTGTATGAGAAGCCTACTCCCACCCTAGTTAACCCACTCTTGTGTTCTAGAGGCAGAGCCCTCATACTTCACACGTTTTTGTACTATTAGATAGCAGTGAAATTTCAACATGGTTCCTGGGAAGAACATTCAAATTATAGCAGCCTGTCAATAGATATTTTCAGTTGTCTTCCTGTGGGTGGTTGTGATAGGAGGGACACATATATGTCACTTACAAGGTAGTGAGCTTGTTTAGATAACATAAGACACATTTGTTGTTGTCTGCTGAATGAAACTTAACTTGTGCTTTTCCTATGTGCTCCTTCCAGAATTTCTGAGAAGCTTCTGTAATGGTCTGTTCAACCTTCATCCGAGCTGCCCATGAACACATCTACCTAGTAAGGAAGATCAGTCATGTCTTCAAATGCCATCAGCGTCGGGCTTGGGGCTCAAGGCCAGCTGCATCCCAGTTTCCTGCCCAAGGTACTCCAGGCAGTGTGTTAGAGCTGCTGGGAAAATCCTACCCTCAGGATGACCATACCAACCTTACCCAGAAGGTCCTTTCTAAGGTGGGCAGGAACCTGCACAACCAGAAGTACCACCCTCTGTGGCTGCTCAAAGAGCGGGTAAAGGAGCACTTCTACCGGCAGTACATGGGCCGCCCCAGGACCCCTCTGTTCTCCGTCTATGACCAGCTGCCGCCAGTGGTCACCACCTGGCAGAACTTTGATAGCTTGCTAATCCCAGCAGACCATCCCAGCAGGAAGAAGGGGGACAACTATTACCTGAACCGGGTGCACATGCTGAGAGCACACACGTCAGCACACCAGTGGGACTTGCTGCATGCAGGACTTAATGCCTTCCTCGTGGTAGGTGACGTGTACCGGCGTGACCAGATTGACTCCCAGCACTACCCAGTTTTCCACCAGCTGGAGGGTGTCCGGCTCTTCTCCAAGCACGAGGTGAGTCTTTAGATGTGCCTTGTTGTTGAAGAACATTTGTGTTGATGTCACTGAAGACTGGTGATCTGCGAAACTTGCAGAGTTGTCCTTGATCTTCATTTCCATTATTGACTCATCCATTATTTATGATGTCTTTTGTGTACACTGGCCTTCCAGCCACAGGGTGTCTGCTTTGTTGTCTCACATCACTGCAAACTGTTAACTTCAAAACAAAGTTTTCTTTATCACTTGTCCCTTCTGGTCCCCTTCTCTCAGTACTGACCTTCTTTATACTGGTTTACTACTTATAAGGTGCTAGTGGTTCACATCCAGCCTAATCCAAGCTTAGCGAAGGCACAACTCTGAACCTGTGCTCAGGCTATCCATTTGTATTGGTGGAACTTAGTGCTGGTCTCCTGCTGCTGGACAGTGATGCTCTCCTGTGCTGAGGGGGTCTGCAGGTGTACTCGTTGGACCATCAACTACGCTATGTCCCTCAGCTCCTTCTCCTTGTCTGACACTGATAGTAGTGTGTGTCTTAATTGTTAGTGTAGATGTGTGTGTGTGTTTGGATGCAGAGTCCTCTTGGTCAGAAGTCTGATATTCAGGTCATCTTCAAAAGTTTTCAAATTCATACATTTGTTTGATGCTGTCCTAATGTAATGGGTATATATTTATTTTTCTCTGCAAAGTATGAAAGCCTTACAAAGCTTGAACCCACTTACTAAACAATAATCATAATAAGCATGGTAGCTCAAGCTTGTAGTAATTCAGTGCTTGGGATGCAGAGGCAGGTACTGGGCTGCAGGTTCAAGGCCATTCTGGGATTCATAGTGAGACACTGTCTTAGGATAAACAAAGTAAAGAAAAATAGTTAAACTTGTATCATTACTTTTCTTTCAAATATATTAAGAGACTGTCTCCATCTTTTATTGTAAGAAACAGACAAAATTGTAGTAAGTGCAAGTGTTTTTTGTATGTCTCTAGCTACTCCTTCCACACATTTTTCACTGGAAAGGGGTATTAGTAGTATGGTCACAAAACTCCTTCTTGCAAACATAGCTTGATGGGCTCTTAATGTGAAAACAAATAGCATAGAGTCCTTAGACTAACAGATAAATATTTTATTATTCTAGTAAATACATTAGCAGGAAACAACTGAAAAGTACTACCCTCTGTCTGTCTATCTGCTTCAGAATAATGTTATCCTTTACAGTTGGGACATAGGTTAACCTTTCTCAAAACAGGCGTCAGTGCTGGATCTGGGGAGCATAGAGGGCATTCCTGGTACTTGGGATGTGGTTATTATTCAAGGTAGATGTAATAACCATTAGAAAGTACATGGAAACATTAGGGCACTGAAAGGAACCGGAAAGAGACAAGTTGGAGTCTGGAATACAACCAAGTGGTAGAATGCCACTTTCCATTCACCTGTGATGTGATGCTGTCCATGGAATGGCATTTAACAGATGTTCAGTCTGGCTTACCTTGTTAAAGAACACATTAATGTGTAAGCCTGTGTGTTATGGTAGAGATAGTTGAAGACTGAGAGACTGACAGTGACATTCTAATGGGGGGAGGGGATTGAGTCTATGAAAGGAAGTTAGCATTGAGAGAATACATGGTTTCCTTTATAAATCCGTTTTTGGTTTATTTTTGTTGTAATCCAGTCCAATTTTCCAGGCACGATGTGTAGTTACTCTAGTCTAATATCATGACTGCTTTCTGGTTTATTGTTTAGTGAATTATGCTCCTGTGTATTATCACTGGCTTCTTTTCATGTTGCAAGGTGCTTCAGTTTTCAATGCTTCATTTACTCCTCATAGTAAAATAAAACCTATGAGGTAGGTCATCTCACTTCCGCACAGAAAATCTGAGGTCTGGAAAGGTCTAGTGACTTAATTGGGATTGCACGGCCAGCCAGTGGCAGAACTGGAAGACACGTCTCCTAAGAGCAGTGCTCTGCTGATTTCCATGGTCCTGCTTGTCAGCAACACGTGTTTCCGACTCAGCACACGTTTGATACAGCAGTGGTGAGCACTGGAGAGGGGTTGCTTCTGAATTCCTGTCTTCCATTGAAGTTTTGATTCTCAATCGTCTCTACTCTTAACTCAAGGAACATGTTTTTCCTTATTTTTATTTATCTATTAATAAGATTTGAAATTTTTAAAAATATGTGTATATATGTACTTAAAAATAATATATTGTTTTATTTTCCTAATATTTAGTAAGCTTGTATTCATTATATGTACAAGTTATTAGAATTATAGAGTAAAATAAACAGTGATGCTGGATATGGTGCATGGGCCAACAATCCCACCACTTGGGAGGCTGAGGCAGAAGGATTTCAAGTTTGAGACTAGCCTATGCTACATAGGGTTGCCCTGTCACAAGAGGAAAAAAGTAGAGAGTAAAATATTGATAATAACAGAAATGAATGAACAATGATAACATATTAATTTAGCAATTATTGAAAAAGTTCTTTCGTTCTTTGGAGAAAGATAAATAAAAGTAATGTCTGTATCAATTTTGATGGAGTAATTAACATAAATCTGCTAAAGCTCCGATCCAGAGAAAGGATAGAGTCACTGAGTAGACCACACTTTGTAGAAGTATAGATTTCAATTTAATCTATGCCTTCAGCACCAATGGAGAGAGAAAAGAAAAATGCAGAAAAATAACTAATGTAGAAAAATATCTTAGTTCAACAGAAGTCAGGATTAGAAGAACGCAAGCCCAGATCATCAGTTTAGTATGAATTCTAATGCGTGAATATCCCACAGCAATGTTGGGTAAGCCTAGCAGGCGCAAAAATGCATGATCAGGGTGGATGTTCAGAGAACCAGAAAACTACAGAGAGTTGAGTGAAGAATGGGAAGGTTTGTTCAGCAAATGCTTCCCCAAAGATGCTAGATGCAGCTGTATGAACATCAGAAGAAGAATTTATAGAAAAAATATAAGTGTGGATGAAGCCTAAAATAGGTAAGGAACCTTGTGAATTACAAACTTTCATCTGCCGCTGTTACAACCTTGGTATATGAAGCAACACTGATGACTTAAAGGTCGAGTTTGACAAATTCTTGGTCACGGTCAAAGATGTTAAGTGAGTTTAGTCACACTCCTGTCATTATTTAGACAAAATGAATAAAGGTATAGAAGTCAGAAAATGTTATCAACAACAGGCTTGATGTACCTTTAAGAATTCTGTGTGTTGTCTCTGTTTGCATATTGCATACAAATTAACGAATTCAGTATTTGTTTTAAAATGTCACAATCATTCCATATTGTTCTAAATAAAAAAAATAGAAGGCAGATGTGTATACAGTTTTGGATATCCCCAAGTCTTTGCAGAAGAACCAAGCCCTAGAACAACAAAACTAAAACTTGTACAAAACGCAGTCCAAGTTAGAGAATGAGTTTATGGAGGACTACAGCAGTGCCTGGAAAAAGGAGAGCTTCCTAAAGAACCACTCAGAGAGCAATGTTTGGATTACCAAATTTTCTAGTAGCACTTTGACATGACATTCTCATAAGAATGCAAAGACTGAACGTCAGTGATTACCACCACCATAAGAAGAGGATCAGTCAGGGGCTCAGGAGGGAGCACAGGTTGTAAAGTGCTTGTTGTGCCAGCATGAAAACCTGAGGGCACTCCCCAGTATCAGTGACAGTAGCTTTTTACAAACGCTAAAAGTGGAAGCATGCACTTGAAATCTCAGTGCTGATGAGGCAGAATAGGCCAGATCCCTGGGGCTCATTGTTTAGCCAGCCTAGCTTAATTCATGATCCGTAGGCCAATGGGAGATGGTCTCAACAAACTAGGTGAATGATACCTGAGTGATGATGTCTTGGGTTATTCTCTGGCCTCCAAGTGCATGCACACCAGCATACACAGGTGCACCCCTCTCCACACACAAAAGAGAGGGTCTGTTGGGCAGTTGGATTTGAACACAGCCAAGCTCTGGATCCATCTGTCACATTCTAGGAACTGTAAAGAAGAGAGGAACATATGAGGTTATGGCACAGAGAAGTAGTAATCCACATGCTGACCGTGGGGAACGGCAGCAAGCCTGCCCAGGATGTGACCTACAGAGTGAAGTTGAAGGGAACCAAATGCAAGTGCTTGAAAATGTTTAAGCAGTGGGATGTGTTGAAGAACTGAAGCCACCATTTATACTGTGTTGTCAGTGGACTGACTTCTTTTGTTGAATGGAGTAAGAGGGATTCATGTGCTCTTAAATGCTTCCTGTGAGGTCTGTGTATTGCGTTGTGTGCAGTAGGCCCATGTCTCTGTTCATAACCCAATGGAAAGCTGAGACTATATCTTTGTTATAGTTTTGGAAGTGGTACT
>LOJH01011251.1:0-26664 GCA_001685095.1 Ellobius talpinus
AGAGAGAGAGAGAGAGAGAGAGAGAGAGGGAGGGAGAGAGAGAGAGAGAGAGAGCTATCAGCTGCAGCTTCTACAGCTTGGATGTGAGAGAAAGCTTCTTGGTGAAGTACCCACACGCTTGACCTCAAGAACCAGAGTGCAATGCCCTTTTACCTAGGCAGCTCAGCAATGCCTGACCCCCGTCCTGGGTCAGAAAACAGAACAGGGCCACAAAGGAATCAAGACAAAATGATAGATTCAAACAGGGTTCATCTTCAAAGCCTTTAAGATTTTAATTCTTCACAGCTATGGTGTTGCATTCTGCCATATGGCAACCACTAATTTCACTTGCCTTTTGTGTATTGTTAACTGGTGAGACACATTCGTTTAATAACTACCACAGACAAAGGCCCCTGGGGAGCACTCAGGGGGTACAAACTCACAGTGTGGCATGCAGGGCTCAGGTTGGGGACAGTAGCTACTTCAGGATTCCCAAGACCACAAGCAAAGCCAATAACTACTGGCATGGATGACAATGCTGGAACTTTCCAAAGTCTGGCTGTGGTCTCTTTCCTCGAGCCCTGTCCCACTAAGGGGTTCCTGACACCATTTTGGCAAGCTCTGTGAGAAACATCGAGGTTTGTGCCTGGACTATGATTGCATTTGTCTTCACATCTGGTCGCATAGGTGGCATGAACATGGTAGTGGGTAACAATGCTGGCTCCTGGCAAAACCAACACTGTGTTAGGAGCATCATGCTCTTCCTCTCTGGGCTCTTGGCAGTTAAACAGACAAAAGGATAAGCTGCAGCAGACACAGTGTCCAGTGCCTGCAGCTCCAGCACAAGGATGCTGAGGAAGGAGGGCATGGGAGCCAAGCGAGAGACTGGAAGAGGCAACAATAAGACCCATCTCAGAAGGAAAGCGGGGAAGTTGCTAATTTTCATTAAATAGCAACACTGGAGAAAATGGAAAGTCTGCATGATGTACATCTGTAATAAATATTAAATACATGTGGAGGGCTAGGGATGTGTCTCAGAGGGCAAGGTGTCCAGTCTAAGAGGAACAAACATTTGGGTTCAATTGCCAGACTGCATAAAGTAGATGAGGGGCATGTCTGTACTCTCAACATAAAGTAGATGGGGGGGCATAAAGTAGATGGGGGGGCATGTCTGTACTCTCAACACCTTGGAGGTGGAGACAGGAAAATAAGAAGTCAAGGACATCCTCAAATATATACTGCATTTTTGTGACAGCCTAGGCTACATGAGACTTGGTTCAAAAAAGAAAAAACCAGGAAAACAAAAAAGAGAGAGAGAGAGAGAGAGAATCCTTAAAGAGGAAGAAAAGTATGTGTTCTTGCTATGTTATAATACCAAAGATATTTATAAAAATTCAGTGCTGGCTTCCGAATGACACCAGAGCTAAGACACCACTATAGTCCATCATTACAAGATAGACTGTAACAGTCCACAATGGGTAGATGCCAACACCAGACTATAACCACATAACAGCTAGCCTACAAGTCTAGGAAACATGCCTGAGACCTGGTGGGATCTCAGTGAGCTGTGAGGGTGGTCTACTCCTAACATGAATACCCCACCTTAAAGATTTCAGCCTTACACAATCATCTCCCAAGACTACTCTCAACTGAAAGACCAGAAGGTTATCATTGCTAGGTATTATTTCCACGCAAAGAAAATAAATGTCAACTAAAGCTGCCTTCCCTCTCTCAGGCCTAGGCTTGGCTCCTCCTCCCTCTGCCCTTCACCCTGCAATGCCTCCAAGCCCTTCATTTTCTTCCCTGTGCTGGCTCACACCATCACAGTAACTAGTTCTCAAAGTTTCACAAATGCAAAGTCCAACAGGACGCCCGCGTGATTCTAGAAGGTGTGCCACACAAATATCCCAGGAATGTCTACTGTGAAACTCAGAGGAGTCCTGGTTTGCGGGAGCACAGCGGTTAAAGCCCATGAGAGGAAACAGATGGCCCAAAGATCTTGCTTATCACCTGTCCTAATTAGCTTTAGCTGTTTGTGTGACATAGCCTAGAGTCATCTGAAGAGTCTCAATTGAGGGATTTCCCGGCTCAGACCAGTCCACAGGCACATCAGTGAGGAATTGTCTTGATTGATGTGGAAGGCCCAGCACTCTGTGGGAGGGTGAGCTGAGCTGTAGAAGGAAGCTAAATGAGCATTACTGGGGAGAGCAAGCCAGCAACAGCACTCCTCCACGGTTCCTGCCTTTAGTTCCTGTCCTAACTTCCAATGATAGATTAGGACTCAGAAATGTAAGCCAAATAAGCCCTTTCTTTCCTATGTTGCTTTAGGTCAGGGTGTTTAATCACTGATGGGAAAAAAAAAAACACAAAACTACAGCATGACCCAAATGTCAACGATGCTTGGAAATGCTACAAGTAACCCGTTAATACCCCATGGGGGCTAGTCTTGTCAACTTAACTAATTGGATTAGTAGAGTATACCTTCTGCAGTATCTGATGGTATTTCCAGAAAAGTTCATGGAATTCTGACCTAAAGAATGATTCCCCCTTGATGAGTTCATCATGATGATATTACCCCAAGAAGTAGGTTACTAAACACATCCTTGCTGTATCTTTCCCTGACCCCTTCCCGTGTCCTCTCTTGCTCTCCCCTTCCTGCGCCCACGATGTGAAACGCTCTGCTCTGGCAGTGCTCTCACTCTGACAGACTGACACCAGTTGAAACCGTGAGTTAAAAATCAACCCTGGGGCTGAAGAGATGGCTCGGTGGTTACAAGCACCTACTGCTCATGCAGCAGGCCCAGGTTCAGTTCCCAGCACCCACATTCAGCAACTTACTACCCCCTAAACTTCAGTTCCAGGAAGCTACCACCTTCAGCCTCTGTAGGCATCTGCTCTGGCTTGCACACCCCAACACAGACCAAATAATACAGATAATCAATTAAAAACTCCTTTCCTGCCGGGCATCTGGCTGCAGCAATAAGAAAGTGGTGAATACACACCCTGTATACGTATCAACTGATTGTGGCTGAAAAGTGGCTCCAACTCTCACCCTGCTGCTCCCACTGTTCCCCATCCCATCCCATCCCATCCCATCCCAGGCCAGGCCAGGCCACAGTGCTGCCAACACCACAGGCACAGGCATCAGCTGTTTCCTGGCCCCAATCATCAAGCCTAACGTCCCCAGATCACAGACACTAAGCATCCTGGGTCTCTGTGGGTTCTAACTGGGCTTGTGATCCTCCAAGGTTCTGTGTACAGGAAGTGCAGGGATCCAGATGGAGTTAGGGCAGCCATGGCCTAGGAGGAGGCATGCTTGGCTGCTAAATCTCAGACAAAGCTTACACCCTGCTGAAGCAGCCCATGCCAGGTCCATAGAACTGTCGCAATCTATCTTGTTTTACTAAGAGCTGTTTGGCAGACTATGTTTCATTTAACAGTCCTCACTAAACCATGATATTATTAACATTACCTTGCACCCTGTCTTTCTCCTAGCATGGTCCCAGGCAATATGCATATAAACTGTAAAGCCCCTCTACTTGAAAAGGGCTTAAAGGGGACCCTTTATAACTCCAGGCTTACCAACAGGAAAAAGCAGAGAGCAATCCAGAAGGTACTAAGCTTGGCTAGCATGGCTTATAGGAGGAGTAACTCTTCTGCTTCCTCCACCATCAAACTGTCCCTAGCTACCAGCTTCTCCACCATGGCAATCACAGCACGTGAAACTGAGCTGGGCACAAAGGGTCTTTTGTGGTGTGTTTTGTTTTTCCACATTCAAAGCCAGGTATCCCAGGGAGAGCAGTGAGTGACCTGCACACACACCCAAGTCTACCTGTTCCATACCAAAGGGACACATGAAACTTGGTCTCCTAGCCCTGCCTCCTGAAGATGGAAACTGATCTTGGGAAGATGTGACTTTAACTAGTTAATCTAGCAGGCTTTCCTAAGAGACTCACATTATCAATAAGACAAAAATCTTGGAGAAAATGTAGGCCCCCTTCTGAAGTGAATCTGTTAAAAAGAAAACCCACTTCCCTGAGTTCTGAGACGAAGAAAGCCTCCTGAGTGTTCTCTAATCAGCGCATTCACGGTCTTCACACCACTCCTGAGCAACTAGAGCCAGGGCATCAGGCGAGTTTTATCAGTTTATCTACTAGAAAACGGCCTTAAGGCGGTAAAACACCCTAGAACTAGGGAGCACAAAAGAAAGTTAAAGTCGCAATAGCAAAAGGCATTTTCACCTGCAGGAACCCCAGGATGCCAGGCAGATTTCTGCCACGGGCGCACATCCTGACATGGGTTGTAAAGGATGCTACAAAGTGGACTCTGTGGACCCAAACTTTTTCCCTTTTTCCACGTTTGTGTCTGTACATGTATGTTTGCATGTATGTGGGTGCTACATGTTCGCATGTACACATGCACTTGGAGGGCCAAGGAGGATACAGGAATCATCCTGGCTCTCATTTCTACCCTTATTCACCAAGGCAGAGTATCTCAATTGAACCCAGAGCTTACTGATATGGCTAGGCTCATCTTGCTCTGAGAATCCCTGGCTCCACCTCCCAAGGCTGTATCACAAGAAGAGCAGCACACCTAACTGACATTGTATTAATGGAACAGACAGCGGTCCCAAAGGCTCCCAGAACCTACACAGAAAGGGAAAGCTGGGTGTGTGCCTCTCACAACCTTTCACAAATGACCACGCCAATTGTATTACAAGCAAACCTCTATGTCCAAGAAAATAGCCACACTATTAATTTGCTGATGACATTTATTGATCCTACTGCCTATCTATAAAGAAAGAGGCGTCTGTTCTGGAGTGCTCCCAGGAGACACTGAGCTTGACTTCCGAAGAGAGGGAACTAGGGCTGTGTGCACCTCTCTCCAATAGGGCCACCACACAGCCTTCTCCATCATCACCGGGCAAAAGACACCAGTTACCTGTTAATTTACTCTTTAACCAAAGCCAAACAAAATGCTATTTCTTTCACTTGGGACTCTAACTACAAGAGTAAATCAAGATGAAGAAATGAAGTGACAGCCTTCAGTAGATGACACTAAAGTGTTTATGAACTGGGAAACTGATCAATGATTGGGATGTCATAAAATACTCCAGAGGGAAATTATGGAGAAAAATCAAGACTGGTAAAATCTGATAAACAGTGAAACTCAGTTACTAAGTGCATAAGTGTTTGCTGCACTGGTCTATGTTCTACATATATGCTCATAATTTCTCCCCCCCCACACACATACACACATATTGTTTGAAGACTATATCACCCAGATGAGCCACAATGTACATAACTTGTTGTACAATATCAATGAAAAGCAAACCTTTTCCACTTATATCAATGCAGACTTTGTAATCAGATAACCAATTAGCTGCTTCTACTTTTCCAATTGCTCAATTAGTTTTGAGTCACCTGAATGAATATCATGGAAGCCATGACCCTGCACATGCTATGCATGTGCTCTGCCCTTGCAGGCTCTGCTACTTGGTCACTGCAGACACATAGTGATTGTATTCCAATGAACATTTTAATAGAAAAGCTCAAGAATATCCTCAGCAAGCCATACCAGCAAGGGCAATGCCCGCTTTAGCTGTCCATTACAAGGCCTGGTATAACCACCTACCTACAGTGGCACCAATCTAAAGAGGGAAGGACAGTCACACATCACATATTTTGGTGTGTCTATTTCAGCACCTCAATTTAAAATTTTTTTATCTTAAACTTTGTTACATGTAGTTGTATGTGTATGTGTGTGCACACGTGGAAGCCAAAAGACAACTGTTTGATCAGTTCCCTCCTTCTACTTTGTAAGTATTAGTTCAAGTCAGGCTGTTTGGCTTCATGACAATCAGCTTTACCAGCAGAGCTCTGTTTACCTCACTGATAGCAATGGTAGCAGGTGCTTTTTTCAAACCTAACAAAAGCAACTGAAGCGGGTGAAGTTTTTATCCTGGCTTACGGCGACAGGAGAAGGAAGTGGCTGGTTGCACTGTGGACCATTGGGAAGCAGAGAGATGAACAGCGAGTGCTATGGAGCTCTCTTTCTCTTTGGTCTCTTTGCCAGGTGCCATGTGTGTTCCTGCCTGATCCTGACACGTGTCGACACATATTCCTCTGCTAGCTGCGCATTTTCACTGCTTGCTGCTCTTCATCCTCACCATAAACCTGAGTGGACTCAGGAACAGCCTAGAGGTTACACTGTCTTGACATTTTGTCTGGGAAATATCTTAACACTGTTTCCTTTGAGTTCAGCTTCACGTTTTCAGGATGCAGGCAGAACATAAGCCAGATTCTTCGCCACAGTGTATCACAAATGACCGCTCTACCCCAGTTCATACTAGAGTCTTTACTATGAAACCTCATGATCGCCTTTACATCTGGCATTCTGGTCTCATGCAGGCCCGCCCATTGTCCAATTGAATGCTGCTTCCGAAATTCTAGGGCTCTTCCACCTGCTGTGCGACCCTCTGCATTTCTCCTACAAACTGGCCTCAACAGTCTCGGAAGCACACAGTCAGGCAGTCACAGCAGAGGCCCCTCCACAGTCCCAAGCTTCTGTATTGGCTACTTTTCTCATTGTGACCAAATCCTGAAAAAGCAATGCATGGAAGGAAGGATTTGTTCTGACTCACAGTCCGAAGGAGCCAACAACCCCAGAAGAGGTATGCATGCAGACAAGAGTGGCTCTACCTGTGTTGGCAGTAAACATACTGTATTCAGCAGGAGCCAGAGAGATGGGCGTGGCTACTCACTGGCTTCTCCTGGTTCCTGTTCCCTTTGTTCGCTCTAGGTACCCAGGATCATGCCTCCCAAGTACAGGGAGGGTCTTGTTTCTTCCGTTAAACTTCTCCTGAAACTTTTTCCCAAATACACCCAAAGGTGTGTCTCCTAGGCAATTCAAAATCCAGCCAAGCGGAGAAAACCATCATACTGACATTTTAGACTCCTCCGTTGTAGCATAGGTCTCTTAAAGTCACTATCAATACCAGGTCCTACTACTTTTACACGCCCTAATTTGGCTCCTTGAAAATGCTTTCTCACTCCACCATAAATGCAATTCCTGCTCCCCTGTAGCATGTGTCTTTAGGAACACAAGTATCTCAGGATTTGCCCTTCTTCATAAGGAGGCATACATCCAACCTTCCACACATACCTCTGTCTTGTGTCAGACATGACCCCCCTTAGATTGTATCTAAATATACCCTAGTTTTCAAAAACTAACTAGAACAATGAAATAAAGATTTTAGTATAGGAATGAATTTCTCCCACCCATTGTCAGCTATACGAGTGAGACAGACATCCCTGGGGCAGGGCAGAACCTGAGCTTGCCATTCCCTTGGGGAAGAAGTGGGCCAGTTTCTCCTAACTCACTGCTCCTCAGTCAGACTCTCCAGGAAACAGAACTATGCTTGCCTGCTTGCCTGTGGTGTTGGCCAACAACCACACCAAAGCCCTCCCTTCATCACCAAGGTCTCAGATTTAAAGTGTTTCTAAACTGAGAAGCCAGTATATTAGCTGGTAAGAATTTTTAATGACTCAAAAACTTCACATTACAAATCAAAAGAATATCTGTAATGCATAGAGGCTTAGCATAAGGAAGACATGTGCAGGCTGTCACAGAGAACAAGTTTCTGATATCCAGGCAATGGGACCTTCCTTGGTATTAGACTCACTAAAGAAGACCACCTGGTTTCTAACTCAGCCGTGTAAGATCTGAGAATCAAAGCTAAGTGAGTATACAAAATCCACCATCAATACTCAAGGCCTTGTAGTAGTAGAAGCCTGCCTCTGGTTCCTGCTCTAGAGTGTTTCGAATAATTCAATAGCAGTTTTGAAAATGGCAATAAAAATAAAGATGATGTAGCTCTAGAGAGGCTAGGTAACAAAGAGGATCCTAGGAGTGACACAAGGAATTCCCTGGGAAGGGGAAATGGATGGGATCTTCTGGGTAAACTGGAGGAAGGGAGTGTGGGCTAGGGGAGGATAGGAGGATGGGAACATGATGAGGGATCAGGTTGGTCTCAAAAAAAAAGAAACATGACCTTAATTTTGTGTTTGATCTCCGTGGAGTTAGACCTACTCTTTAGCTGTTTTCTAGACAGCAGTCCACACTTGGAACTACAGGTAAAATAGACAATAAACAGTTGCCCAGAACTTACCTAGGAATGCAGGCTAGATAGGAAATGAGTCTCCTGAGATCCTCCTGCCGTATTCTGTCATGATTGCTGCGGGCTGGAAATGTTAAGACGGGACCTCCACGCTTATCTCTCCCACCTACAAAATAAACATTGGGAACACACTTAGGCGAGGCAAGATCAGACAGAACTTCCTGCATGCCCTCGCAAGTCCAGCAGCTTCCCCCATCTATCCGGTCAGACAGTAGCTAAACCTCCCACAGAGTCAGACGAGACTTCACAAATCCTAGCGGCTGTGCCATCTTTGCCCACATCTCGTGCTCTCTCCTGGGTTCTAAGGGGCAGCTGGAAGATGCCACAGATGACCTTGTCTTTTTCTTCTAATACACAGGAAGAAACACTTCCTGTGAGTTTGGAGAGATGGGTACTCGGGCACTCTAATACAAAATGCTGTGTTTCTCCAGACAACCTTTTCCTTCTTGCTCTGCTCTCTCTCTAGCCCCTCTCTAGCCCCGTACACGCCCCCTTTCCTTACATCTCTTGCACTCTAAATTTTCTTTTTTCTACCAAGGGAAATCTTACTCTCTTGGTCTTAAAGGGTAAACAAGAATGTACTTCAAACGACACGCCAATGACTGGTTTTATATAAACCAGGGTCTGAGGCATCTCATGGCAGTGGCCAGGATGTTTTCATCAAACCTTTTTCCTCGGGGATCGTGGAGCTACACAGAAAAGGGGGCAGGAGTTGTAAGAGCCAGAGGTGGTGGGTGATGTCAAGAAAACAGCATCTTTCATACTGGTCTGAGGCACACATGAACTCACAGAGACTGCAGTGGCACAGGTTCAAGCCAGATAGGGTTCCAGCACAAGGGGAAGGGAACAACATGGGGTCCTAAACCCCAACCAAGAAGCTGTCTGTAATTGACACCCTTTGGCAACTGAAAATTAGATTTTTTTTCCAATGGAGTCTCACTGGGTATACCAACCACAACCCAGGGTAGACCTCATGCTCAGGAATATTTGGTCAACACAAACTGAATACCATTGTATTTTTGTGGACTTTGTTTCATTCTACATTGTCTGGGGTGGGGGTCTTATTGATCTGTTGTGGGAATTTATTCAGCCAATCAGCTTCTTGCCTGAGGTCGTGACCTCAACTAAGGAAGGAGGGAGAGTGGTCGTGTTCTCTAGGGTTGTAAAGACCCCATCAGGTGGTATGACGCAGCATGTGGCTGGTTCCCAGCTCCTTTGGTCCCAGTTCCGTGAGTCTATTCTCCCCCACACCCCTTAATATATTGATACATACATACATACATACATACATACATCACACACACATACATATATATACATACACACACCCACACCTTTGTGGTTCTCACAACATTGGTCTTTGCTTATTCATTTTGATTTTTGTGTTTATGGGTGTTTTATGGGGGGGAATCTTGTTTTGTTTTGAAAGTGAGGGAGAGAGAAAACCAAGTTGATGGGGGAGGGAGGTTGAGAGGATCTGGGAGAAATTGGGGGTTTTAGGAGAAAAACATGACCAAAATACATTGTATGAAAAAAAATTAATTAAAAAAAGAACATACAAACAAAATCACAGGTGAGTAGAACTGTAAAGTAAAACCTGATTAGCTCGAGGGTCAGAGAAAAGTTACGTCAAGAACAAGAGGACAGCCAGAGCATTTGACCATGACAGAGGAGGAAGGTTTCTCCTGGAGTTAGCTTAGCCTGGCTGGACACTAGGCAAAACCATCACCTTTTCTTTCTTATTTCCAGCAAGGGCAGGAAAGCATAGAAAGAAAACTCAGCATTCCCAAGTGCATCCTTCATTGAGTTCTACAACTCTGATGATTTCTCTTCAGATCTCAAACTTCAAGGCACTGAAACTCTTACTATTTATTTCTGTGCATCAAAAACAAATAAAAATAAATCAGAGGTGACAATGTGGCTTTCACAATGTCCTATAATGACTGTGCGTTCATTCTAATCAGTAATGAGACTTGATGGAGACTGAACACTTAAACTGATCCATATGCACTGTTCAGTCTCCCAAGTTATTTATAACATAAACTCAATGGGAGCAACACTGAATCACAGACAGCATAAGTCATGGGACCACAGTGTGGCTCCACGGGCCTCACATGCCCTTTCTCATGTTATCTTCACAATGAGCCTGGCAAGTTTTCTGTCTCAGCCTGAGATGGCAGAGCTTCCCAAGAGCTGAAATCAAGACAAAAGGACTGCAGGGCACTGCCACAAATAAGGACAGCCCTTCACACACACTGCCACAAACAAGGACAGTCCTTCACACACATGCTTAAGCTGTAGTATAAGGCGCAAAAAGAGGCAGAAGGTGACTAAGTAGTGGCTTCCTGGGTCATACAGGAGCAGCATTTATGAATGAGGGGGACAGGTCATTGATTAGGAGCAAGTCATCTTTGAAAAATGTTCAACATTTTTGTATTATAGTTCCCGAAACATCTCTTATCCCTGAGATAATTGATGCACAGTTAATAAGAACTTGAGAAAGAAATTGGGGTTCAACTGGAAGACTCGAAAAGCAAAGCTAGCTAGCTCTTACCTCTACTTCAGCCTGAGATTCTTGGAGGCAAGAATCTCAAAATGAGACTGTGTCTGAGAGCTGTCTCCTCCCATTTTATAATCTGCTCTAGGGCTGGGATTAAAGGCATGGACCGCCCAGTTTCTATGGCAACTAATGTAGCTACTGGGATTAAAGGTGTGTGTCACCACTGCCTGGTCTATAAGGTTGACCAGTGAGGCTGTTTTACCCTTTGATCTTCAGGCAAGCTTTATTAAAATACAAATGAAATGCCACTACAGTTTAATGTTTTTCATTTTCTAATGCCTTTAAAAGTCTTTTCAAGAGAGAGTGGAAAGGGGGCAGAGAGGAGGAGGGAGTTAGTCTCCAAAATCAAAAGTATTATTACTAAACATTAAATAACTTACATAAGGTTTGTTATTGATATGGTGAGGTTTGTAAGTTATCTTTCATAGATATATACTAAATACTTATAGATAAATAAGACATCTGGAATAGATTAAAAATATGCAGAGTAAGGGTAGAGGAGAAGAAAGAATAAAGATGGAAAGAGATTCTGAAGTAACAGCCCTAGCTGTCCTGGAACTAGCTCTGTAGACCAGGCTGGCCTCGTACTCACAGAGATCTGCCTGACTCTGCCTCCCGAGTGCTGGGATTAAAGGTGTGTGCCAATACCATCCGACATGATGAAAAAGTTTAAGAGGATGCTCTTAGGGCTGGAGATGTGGCTCAGAGGTAGAGCATTTTGCGAAGTGTCCTGGGTTCAATCCCTAGAAATTAGTAACAAAGCTAGAAGCGCTCCTGATGGCAGCAGTTGCCTAGGGCCAAACCCTAGGAGCTATATGCAGCAGTTGACCCTGCATGTATCTTACTGGTGTCTCTCCTCAGACAGGTCTGTGCTGCAACCTCGGCCGAATTCCCAAAACCTCAGTACTTACCGAGTCATATATATATTATGCTCTTCCTGCATACTGCCACAAAGTATAATTTATAAATTTAGCAAAATAAGAAAATACCAGTAACTAATAAAACAGAATCTTTACAAGTTTTATGAGTATGCCCCCTCTCAAAAGAGTCAAACATATTACTGTCACAGACATAGATGTTCACAGAAAAGAGAGACAAAGCAACGGTCCGATGGACAACTTATTATTGACTTAAGTCTCAGTGTCTGAGCACTCACAGAGGGCCACAGACTCAGTGGTTTATAGAGATCAGAAATGTATTTTCTTATGCTTCTGTATGCTGGGAAGTCCAAGGCCAAGGTGCTGTTGAACTGAGCTCTCTGGTGAGAGGGGCATCCTCCACAAGGAAGAAACTCTAGAAGCCACCTTCACCAGGACCTTCCTCTCATTCACTGGGAGGAGCTCTCATGGCCCTAATCAAGTCTGAAAACTATCACACTGCTAACATCTGGCCTTTGGAGGGTGTCTCTCCATCCCCCATTCCCCTGACTTTAAACTTCACGAAGATGTCCTATTTAATTACTTACCCATCCCATGTAGAGAAGTCACCTGCTGCTGTCTAAGAGCAATGTGTATTTAGAGAAGGTCAAGTTCAAGTTCAAGACATTCTAATTGGCTTTTAGAGATGTCAACCAAACAAGCGTGCCTCAATAGCTCAGAATCACTCATGAAAATTTGGCCCACCTTTATTAACTTCTAGCTCTAACTAGAGCTAACTAACAAAGGCTGCTCCATTCCCAGCTCAGGCTATCCTCAACTTGCCATCTCTCTGTGAGCGTCCACGCGTCCACCTCTTGCCCTTCCAGAGTGCTACAACAGAGGTCTCGGTGCCCAGGGGCAGATGGGCGGGGGCTTTCTTCTCAGACCTACACTCAGAGTTCAAGAGGGACTGCCCGGTGCAACTTCCTCAAGGTGTCTCTTAGAATCAGAAGTACAATCCAACTTAAGTACAAACAGGTACATGCCATTACAGTATCAGGTCTGGGCCTAGACAGGTCACTATAATTAAGAACACTTCTCTGTTTGTTATTACTGTTTTGCAATTCTAGGGATTAGCCCGTCCTGCCTACAGGATTACAAGGTCTGTCACATAACACCGATTTATGGGGTGCTTCTGCAAAGGTACCACAAAAATCCCTCATATGTTATAAACAGACTAAGTAGACAGAATAACTTCTCAGGCAGAGGAAAGGGAGAACAGGAAAAAAGAGAAAGGGAGTTCTTTGAGGAATGATAAAAATGCTCTAGAAGGAGACACTAGCAATGGCTGCACAGCCTGCAGACCACGGTGATGGCCTCACAGCCTGCGACCATGGTGATGGCTGCACAACCTGTAGACCACGGTGACGGCTGCACAACCTGCAGACCTGGGTAATGGCTACACAACCCATGGCTACACTACAATCTACTTTCAAAATGACTGTAATAGTATGCAAAATTATACCACAGTTAAAAAAATAAATGAAGTTAGAAGTAAAAATTATTTTTGAGAATCCATTTGTTCTTTGGAACGTGTCCTAAAAATACCATATACGTAATCAATTTATTTTTACGACTTCTCCCTTTTCCTCTCATACACAGGATAACAATAGCCTAAAACTGTCACGTGAGCTCATGTGACCCAACTAATTCCGGTCAGAAGCTGGGAAATACTGAGAGTGTGGTAACATCTCTTAACTATGCTTTGCTTGCATGGCTGGTTAAAGCTCTGCTGTTCTTAATTCAAAATGTTTTATCCTCATCCAAGGTCACAACAAACCATCTCTCTCCACCAAAGCTCTAACCCTGCAGAATCAAACTTTTGCCGAAGACTTATGAGAAACTCCAAAGAGTGGTGAATTTATTTTTTGATTAATTAAAAGGCAAGAAGGTTTAGGTTTGACTGTAAGTAAAAATGCAATAGTAATAAACTCTGAATTAACTGCCTAATAAAGGAATGAAGGCAAATAAAATCCAGCAGTCACCTCCATCCACCTGTCTGTATGCGCCCACCTCCTGCACTTCCAGGAATAGCACAGTGGTGGACCTGGAGTCTTGGTGCCCAGGCGCAGATGGGCAGCAGGCTTTCTCCTCAGACCTAGGCTTGGCGTTCCAGACAGATGGACCTGTGGAACTTTCTCATGATGCCTCTTGGATTCAGAAGCATAATCTTTCAGTTACTCCAGTTTTAAGTACAAAACCAGTAGTTTAAAAACTGGTACACACCATTATACAAAGTATTGGGAATGACTCGTCTTGAAAAGATTAATACACACTACTTTCAAAACTCAGTGGATTTAATCCATGATCAGTCACCTATCCCTTACCTACCTACCTACCTACCTATCATCTATCCATTGCAATCTATCAGTTAGTCCATCAGTCCATCCATCCATCCATCCATCCATCCATCCATCCTCCATCCAAGTATTTCCAACAAACTCAAATCCTCCTTTTTCTGTGTACTATTGCACTCCTTACTAACAATGCAAATTCATTATATATTAGATCAACTTCTCCAAAATCAACAGATGATCTTAAGGGCTAAAAGAACAAGCAAACACAAGAATAGCAAAAAACACTATGGAAGCCTCATCTTAAACACATACAGAACCACACGCCCTTAGGACACCCAGAACAAAGTGGTTACAGTGCTGTGAATTAACCTGAGAGCCCAACAAAGGTGACATCAGACTGGCACAGCATGTTTTAGACAGTGGAAAGGTACTGAGGGAAGAGCATTCAGAAGCACAGGGGAGCCCCACTCACAGTCACTGTTACAATCTTATAAACCTGCACACAGATCCCAGTGAGAAAGCACAAAGGCCAGAAGCATGGCCATCCTTGTGCAGAGGAGACAGTGGACATGGGCAAGGGGTCTGGGCTCTCAAATTCCACACTGCACGGGAAGGCAATTGCCTTCTTACGGGGTGCCATCAGCCGGGAGAAACTGCCAGGATTTTACAGCCAGCTGAAGATGTGGCTTCTAACAACACCAGGAACGGGAATCCCTGAAGGAGAAGAGCTGGGGACAGGAGCCTTTCCTCCCAGATGAGGGATTGAAAACCCGTACGTGACAAGACCCAGAGGTTAAAAGCTCCTGAGTGTGTCTACATGGTCACACTCCCAACTGCTGACACTTAGGTGTTTAACGCTAACAGGTAGCCGTTCCACTTAACCACTCAGGCAAAGCAGCCAAGTGTTTGCAGAGTGACAAGCAGGACAGTTTGTTTGATCAGCAGTGTTTGCTGGCTTACAATGTATACACTGCATGAGAAATGCCTGGGGCGTCAATTTCCAAAAATACAGGTTTTAGAAGTCCATGAAATGCCAGTGCTTTTTTATGCTGTGTCAAGTGAGCTGCTCAGTCAACTCTAAGCAGTCAAGTAAAGCAGGCTAGAAAGTCAGTTTTACCTGAGAGATAGGCGACTTTTTCCTTCAGAATTGGCAAAACATCCATAGCTTTCATTTCGTCATTTTTCCGAAACCCTGAAAGACACAGAGAGAAAACAGTCAGCAGGCAGCCTGACCGACATTGTACCCAGTGCCAGCAACTTGACATTCATCCTTACCAGTAAACCAATTAAAGAACATGGCTGTGTGTGAACACAGGAGACTTTGACCCCAGCATTTTCTTCTATTTTAATGTCCTTACACATGACTAGAGACGGTATCCCAAAAGACCCTCAGCTGCACTAGCAGTAACAATTTGTTCCCAGATGACACAAAATGCAGTCAGTCCCAATCACTGGCCAAATCTTCATTCTAACCTTGTAAAATTTAGGTAACTGCCAAAGAAAACTGCCCCATTAGCAGTCTCTTGTAAAGTCTTCTTGTAGTAGCACAGTAAAGCCTCTAGGGGGAGCGCGAAGCTTCCTTCTCGGTCTTCCAAGCCAGGTTAGTAACAATCCTTGCTTGACAGAGGGGGTCGCGAGTAACCCACACTGGCAAATGCTCCCTCCTGGCTTGCTCCTTCTATGCTTGTGGGTTGTGGCCTGCGAAGGAACTTCAATGGCTAAGGCAACACACTGCTACTCCAACTTCTGAGGTGCCAAGGTCATTCACTAAAAACTAACTCTTCTCCACCCCCGAAAAATCTTAGAAAACCATGCACCATTTTTATGAAAAATCAGAATGCAGCCCGCAACATCTAAGTAGAATGAACTGTGGTCCAAACATGCCCAGCCTGCTCACCTAATAATGTGGGATAAAAATTTCTCTTACTCACGGTCAGGCCTTAGGATACTGTCTTGGACTCTGTCAGAGGTAAGGGGTCTAAGGCTGGATGCCCATTACAACTAGAACTACAACTGCCAACACTAGCAAACACTCTACAGAAAAATAAGAGCTTTCCATCCCCATTTTTCTGGCTTTGCCAAACAATACAAGAAAAGGATCCAAAATGTTATCTTGGCCACACATCTGGTGAAAGATGCAGTCTAAGATGCAGAAAGTATTAAATGAATGGGTTTCTGTTCCAATATTGTCACACTGACCCAGCCCTGAGACATCTGTTTACACATGGGCTCTCACCAGGCACGCTGCCACACACCCGTAATTCCAGGAAGATCCCTAGGTCAAGGCCACCAATTCTCTCTCGAGGCACTGGAGTGTGTACTTGGAAAAAGGGAACGGTGTTGAGTTCGCCTTTCTTTACTCTGCCTGTTAGTGAGGACAGGGCCCAGTGTAAGCCTGCAGACGGAGCTGTTAAAGCAAGAACTAGGTTATACTCAGGGCTGCACTGAAATAGTTGAAAGAGGGAGGAAAAATTGGGGGGAAAAGAGGACTCAAACTAAGTATCAACTTCAGTGGCCCAAACTTCTAACTTTTTCCCAAGCCTTGCATATGAGGGGCAAGTTCTGAGTGGTTCTGAGAAATCCGGCATTTGAGACAGGCAGTGATGGTGCATGTCTTCAACCCCCAGCACTGAGGAGGCAGAGGCAGACGGCAAAGACCAAGGCTCTGAGAGAACTTCCTGGCATGACTCTCAGGTATCGATAAACTTGTCCCAGAGCTCAGGTCTCCAGGTCACCAGGCAGAGAAACTGCTTATTTCTAGAAGGCAAAACACCCGAGCCAGAGTTCAACCTGGGTTCCTTCAAAACCCTTGAAGGAATTCAATCTAGTCTCAACTCCGGCTGCCATGACTCACCACGAAGACTTGATTCCATTGGTGGGTGAAGATGGCAGTGTGGCAAGCATGAAAGTGTCAGTCTGGTGACAATCCCCCAAGAGAAAGTCCACACAGATGCTAAACAAGGTTATGCCATGTTTTATAGCCAGCAGGGGCCCCGTGAGAATGAGAAGCGCAGCTATAGATCAAATAAATCTAAAGGCGTCTGAGAGAGAAATCCCTCTCTACTACTTAGGGAAGAGGATGCCCACCTCCTACTGTTCTCTCACAAGCCAATGCACACCCAGACCCATCCACGTGACAAAAACCTCCCAGAAGCCAGCCAACCAACTGCAGTCCTCAGCTCTGCACTTTAGAACCTGAGCTTCGCCTGTCAATCATGAAATCCCCAACAGAAGATTGCCCTCCACCCAATGCTGAGGATACATCAAGAAAGGGCTGTGAGACTTGGGCCATAATTCCAAAGCTTTCCTGATGACTATTGATGACCTTCTGAACAACATCTGCTTATTGATGGCCATGATGGAATAAGACAGCACAGATTAGAGCTGCTGTATTTCAGGCCCCATGCAGGAAGAAAACCGTACTGATTCGAGCTTGGTATGCAGAAAGAAAGCTTCCAAGAAAACCTCAACTTCCTATGTTCCCCTGTGAGCTGCAGACCCACTCCTGGATGACCTCATCTTTAGTTTCTGGGAGCCACAGTTGTTGAGTCTTATCAGCCCCCCAATTTCCCCATCCAATTAAACAGAACTCTTCCTGAGAGGCAAGGCAAGCAGGTCAGACAAACTGTAAAGTGTGTTACATTTTCACTGGTATGTATCCACATGTCCAGACACTGACTTACTGATATCTTATTGTGATATCTGTTTGGTTATTCCACAGTAAAGGGATACAGGGAAGAATTTAAAACGGGAAGAAACAAAGGTAACCACACAAAGAAACCCAGAGCATGACTGATATGATGGGGGTCACCGAGCATTATCCAAAATTTCATGTCCAGGTTTTAAAACCCGACCCACTAAGTATAAGACTCAGGAAGCATGAATAAGTTCTCAAACTTTGTCAACTAGATCATGTAACTCAATAAAAAGCAGAAAAGGAAAAAAAAAACCCACAACCACAGAAGCTCCTCTGATCAGAAAGGCAGGTTCCTGTTCATGCCCTGGAGAGCTGTTTATGAAAACAGAGTGTGCCGCTGCTTAAAAACAAGTTTTCCTCAAAAATTAAAAATAGACGGCTTCTTTGTCGCCTCACAGGTTCTAGCCCACGCCACAGAAAGGCCCAATTCCCAAAACCCTTTGACTCATGAGTTAGAAGGGTTTCACTGCTGGGCTCAGTGACCTTCACCCTCAGGAAGAAGCACTACCTCTTCCTGGGGTCACAGGGAGGTTATCAGCAGCAAACACCGTTTGAAGATGTCCTTCTGAAATCTCACACCACACCTCTGTGCCAGAGGCCAGGAGGCATCAACATTTTACTCCTCTGATCAAGAGGGTCTGCTGGTGGACAAGAGGACCACACAGAGAAATCCGGGAAACTGAGAAGGTGGTGGAGAGAAAGGTGGACAGGAGGCAGGGAAGGGTCAATGGTCAAATCAGGGCATTTGTGTCCCATTTTTAAGTTACATAAAACCTACAATAAAGAGCACAGGATGACAGAGAAGCCAGTGTAGAATTTAATGACACACTAGTCTAGGGACAGTAAGTAATGCTTCCCAGATGAGGACTGAACGACAAGCAACAAGTGCTTTTTGAATCAAGCCTACAATGTGTATGTTCAGAATGATCACGATAGTTCGTGCAATCAGGACTTGATGATCAACAGGAATTATTGTGTAAGCAGGGCTTGGAGAACTTCTCTCTCACTTCAAATTCATTCTCTCCCCTCCCTCCTCTAAATGTGACTATTTAAATATTTTAATATATTCATTTTAAGACAGCTCCATCCTGAAGTTAAATACTATAGTATCCGTCCAAGTGGATTCTGTTACGTATTTACAATGCTGTCTGGCCAGGAGCATGTGTCAGGCTAAGCCTGTGCTCCCCAGCCTCTCCTGTTTCCTCAAGTGACAAATATACCGTCTGGCAAATGGGTGTTCTCTGTCTTCCTCATTCAGTTGACTCGCTTTGGACAGAATGATGTGCAAAGTGTTCAAAAACTCTGGTTGCTGGATGGAAAGGAACAAACTAGTGAACAGACTATCTCCCTCCTGGCTCTCTCCCAATGTCCCACACGACTTTCTATTTTCAGTTCGTAAGAGATCAGCTCTGTGTATTTAGCCTTCAATCATACCATGACTGCAATTGTAAGAAGGAAAATTACCCTCTTTACCCAGGGAGGGAAAATTCCACAGTTATCATCTAGCAATGGGAAATCTTCTAGATGCAGCGATGGGCTGGAACATCAACAACCTCACACCCAGTGGTCAGATCAGCTGCCCACTTTGGGTCCTCCAACCCTGTGGTGAGTGTGGCACTTAGACAGACCTTAGCGAGTCACTGAGAGCGCTTACTCGCTCAGTCACCACTGTGGTCTTCGGTTTTCAACACCAACCAACAAAAACGGAACAACGGTCGTCCATCTTGTTCACCCTCAGGAGCGTGAGCACCAGGGATGTATCTCCGGGATACGTGAGAGCTTGTGCGGCTCATTATCCCAGTATTTCCGTGTAGGTCTGCGCACAGATCTAAGCTAAAACTAAGCTTTAAAGTGAGTTAAAGAGTAAGTCAGCTTTAAAACTAAAACAGGGTCTCTTAGTAATCCGTTCAGGACCTCTAGCAGATTTTAGTCATTTTAAATTTTACATAATCATTCACCTACATAAATGATTCTTTTCTTTTAGTAAAACAGTGGTACTTAAAGCCCCAATTACTCCTCCACAGACGGAGCTTCTGATGGAGTTGCATCCGTGTCTCAATCTGAATTGTCTGCCATGGCATTCACAGACTGCTTCCCAGCCACCTCACAGGTCTCGCTAGCCTGTCAGCTGCCCCATGTCACATGTATCAAACCGAAAAGCTGCCTGTCGTAAAGACTGAAGCAAAATCTGAGGGAAACACAGGTTGTTCCACAAACAAGACTAACAAGGCAGTACTCTAAAGCAACCACAGCAAAAATGTTAAATGGTGAACTGGTAGCTTCTCGCTTACTGACGAGCCTCGGTGGTAATTAGCGAATTTTACTCATTAGTTAATTGGCAGACACTCTGCTAGTGTACAGAGCTCCTGAACACAAAGGGCAGGGTGATACATCTCCACATCTGCGAGGTGACCCCGCCCTCATTCCACTTGCAGAAAGGGTGACATCACCCTCTCTGAGCAAGCCACTTCACTGCAGAGCCTGCAGGATCCGGCTCTAGTGCAGGGAAGCAGTGTTCGCACTGTGGGGGGTTTAACTGTGCAAACCTCTAGATCAGTGTCTTGCAGGAAGGAAGCATTTTAGCCAGCCTGAATCTTCTGCAAACGTATATAATTAGGAAACAATGTTAGGAACCAAAGGTTAAACTTTCACTCTTACTAACAAAAAATCCAAATGCAATCAATTGACGCTTGTGTCATTTTTACAAAAATATATGACGACAACCCACACAAATTGCATATAAAAATGAAGTACACATATCAAGAATGTCGGCATGTTCACATTCCACCACACTAAAATCACATGGCAATATGGATTCCAATTTTTAGTAACAACTATGACTGCTTTAATAACCACCTGATTGGCTAATTCATCCTTTCTTAGAAGAGATAGCCTGTAAGATCACACAGTTAAGGGCTAAAGAAAAATGTTTGCTTGACTGATTCAAGGAAATGTCAACTTATAATAGCTCTCTCTCTGGCTTTTAATTTCTTACCCACAAAATATACAGGTCAAGCTGAACTACAAAAAGACCAAGGGCTTGTTCGGGTATTACAAATGCCCTGAAATAAAAGAAGCAATCTGTAGACTTTGCTGATGCCTTAACCAAGCATTAATGGTGTGCTGGAAGTTAATTCATAAATATGAAACTGGGAGAGGTTAGAACCCCTTTTATTATGACTTTTGGACTACTGGCCTATTACATAAATTAAAAAGGAACTGCCTGTCCATGAACCTCCTTCATCTCCTGATCCCCAGACTAGCACAGGGGCATACAGAGAAAACGTATTCCTCTGGCTATCTAATGCAAAATAAAGAGCATGGACAGCTGCCCCCTCTGCACACACTGTGTGTATGTGTGTGCGTATGTGTGTGTCTGGGCTATACAGCCGAACAGCAGATACCACTCTAGTTACACATGTGTATCTCATTCACGTACACACGTACACATATGGGTCTGTAAAGTTGACCTAATCCTAACACTAAGGAGCCTGAAGAACCAGAGTGATAACTCACGATCCCTGAGCTATGGGAATGGATATCAGTCCAACCAAGATTGATGGCTAAAAGAAATCCAGTTCAATTATTACATCAAACATTTCATTCCTCTATATAGTCAGTGCCTGGGCTTCCCTTGCCTTCTGCCTTCCACCCTCCCCCTCCCCTTGCAGGCCAGTGTTCCCATCCTTCCCTCCCCTTGCTGGCCAGTGTTCCCATCTCCCCTCCCTTCCCCTTCCTGATCAATGTCCCCACCCTCCCCCTCCCCTTGCAGGCCAGTGTTCCCATCCTTCCCTCCCCTTGCTNCCTCCCCTCCCCTTCCTGGCCAATGTCCCCACCCTTCCATGTCTTTCTGGTCAGTGTTCCCACAGGCTGTCTTTCTGGATCTGGAATCACCTCCCGATCAGTGTCCAAAAGACTCTCTGATCCCACCACTCTCCTCAAAATGAGGTTCCTAGCACACACCACCTTTTACTATTGCCGCTAACAGTTTTCTAAGGTGCTCTTTGGTGGCTTCTTGGCACCCTCACATAAAATACACGCTCCCTGACATGACATAGAATCGTTCACTTGGGCACCTGGGTACCTGGGCAGCCTCACTCGCTTGCCAATGCTTATTCTCTCCCAAGATGAAACTAAAAAGAACACCAACCACATGATCTGTCAGAACTCCTACAGACACCACTAGAACCCCACTCCCATTACCCCTGCTCCCAGCATACATTCCACCCACCAGAACCCTGTGGCTGCATTCATAACCCACTACATTCCCATAGCACGCAAGCCTCTGTCACAATGTGGAAGATGACCTAATACCAGTCAGTACTCCCCTTCTGGACAGAGGGTCACAAGGCACTATATCCCACTGCTGGGGAGTACAGCAAAGGCTGGAGAGAAAAAAATAATATAATAATAATAATAATAGAGAAGAAAGCAAGAGAGAAAGAAAAACAAACAAACCCAATGGGACACTGAGCCTAGCCTAGGTAAACAACACCTTTTGCAGCTGGCAATTTTCAGTGCCAGTCTACAAATAGGGTCCTGAGTGAAGTACACCAAGTAACAGAACTAACTAACTAACTAACTAACTAACTAACTAATATTCTGAAGTCACCAACCAGCACACAATGGCCAGGCAGTTAAAACAACTCAGTGTCTCTGTGTCTGATTATTTAACAACTAGTATGTAACATTCTGTTTACAAGTCCTTCCTTAATATTTTAAGGTTGGAAAGAGTTTTACTTGGAGACTTTCACAATGTACTTAAAAAGTTATTTTCTGCCCTAATCCCTCTCTCCCCTCACCCCCAAAATCTCTGAAGGGAAGGGCAGGCAAAGCTAAGGGAGAAGAATTCAGAGGCTGCTCACTTCAGCACTTCCACACAAAGAGGGTACAGGGCTCTGGGGAAGGAGGAGCATGCAGGCATCAGAGGCCTGCTTCTCTGCAGTCGGTGTTTTCACCCAAGGAAATGCTTTAGTCATGAGACTCTGTGACCAGCCCAGGCATGAGGGAATGAGCAAGCCACATCAACTCCACACAACTCAAAACAGAACTTCTTTGTTTTACATGTCAGCACATACGTGTCCAAAGTCCCTGAGCTCCAGAAGGCACAAACAGGGCAGCTTACAACATCCACAGGTTGCCACCATATGCTTTTGGCTACGGGAACTGAACACAAGTGTCTGTGAGTCCTGGTTGTCACACAGCAACATCCCAGGGCACTGGCTTGGCTTCAGTCATGATCTTCAGCCTGTTAGTGAGCACCACTAGGACAGACAGAAAACAAGCAGAGCCAAGGCCTTCAGGACACTCAAGATTTTCACAAGACCAAGGACTTGATCCCCATTGATGAGCCCGGATTTGGATTTAAACTCAGATTACTACAGTTGATCTTCAAACCAGTTTCCCCGGTCCCCGCTTTAGCGCTTGCCCACTCTGAAACAGCAAGATGCTGTTTGTTTGTTGAGACAGGGTCTCTTTATGTAGCCCTGGCTGTCCTGGAACTCAGAGAGATCTACCTTCCTCTGTGTCCTCAGAGGGCTGGGATTAAAGGTGTGTGTTACATCAGGATCTGTCAACAGGCAGATGTCTAACTGCACTGATACTAGAATTCCCAATTTGGCCTGAGACTTGGGTTAAGAACAGGGACTTCCTCCCAGGCTCCAGGGGCCTGCCGGTAATGCCTATCAAACCCTCTGCCTTTAAGACACTGGGCACAAGAATTTCCCATCTCTGAGGACATGTAATCAAGGCTAAGAGTCTTAATAAGTAATCAATTAATTTGATTTGCCATTAGTTTCATCTAAACAGCACTTAGATCATTATCCTGTTCATATATAAACCAAAGTTTCCAAATGTTCAGCAAAATTAGAATATTGTAGGTATGCTACCACTACACAACACGCAAGTCATTGACCCTTAAAATGTATCAAAAAGGTAAATATCATAAGTAACCAAATGTGAAGATGCTGTGATTAGCCAGATAAACCAAACCACAGATTCACTGTTTCCACTGAACACTGTAGCAACCCCAACCACAGACAGTGTTTCCACGGAGCACTGTATCAGCCCCATCCACAGACACTGTTTCCACTGAGCACTGTATCAGCCCCAACAACAGACACTGTTTCTACAGAATCACTGTAACAAACCCAAGTTCTATGTATAAAGTATTGGCATGAAAATAAACCCAGACAAGGACAGAAGACTCGAATATGGAGGCCCAAGATGAAACTTTAAGTGGCCAAAAACTGACACTGTTGCTTCCATGCTCCCATCAACCTACCTGCCATGCCAATCTTGTTTCTGTTTTCTTAGTGTGGGCTGCAGTTCATCTGTGCAGTGAGGAAGCAATCAGAACAGAGAGAGGCGGGTCACCCAGAGAATGTGGGAGCACGCAGGAAATTCAGTGAGGGCAATTCTACAACCCTTAAAAGAGACAACTCAAGACAAACTTGTGCTTGTCACTTGTCTGATTTTAGGCAGAATTCTAAATGTGTAGTAAAGTCTGAGGTTTTCTTCTGGGCCTTTCCACATGGCAGGAGAGGTGAGTGCTAAAGAAATATTAGTCCTGAAGCAATTCTGGCTTCCTGTCCAAGCAACAGGACCAGCCTAACTTTGCTCATGGATAATGAACCTGTCCAGCTGCCTCAAGATTATAGCTTTATACCAATGTGGGCGGCATGCAGCCTTGAAAGTTAAAGTCATTAATTTACTCACATTCACTCAGGCCTGGTACCCTGCCCTACCCCATTTCAAAGCAGGGAAATTACATCAGCTAGGCCCGGGTGACTTACTTTCCTGCCGCATGCTGGCAGAGGGTTAAGATGCTACAAAGAAGGTTGAGAAAAGCAATGCCTCTGCTAACACTAACACAGGAGCATGCCATTCCCATCCTCTGCCCACCATCCTCAATCCACTATCGTCTCAGTCTCCTACCATTTCAAATCCTTTCCACATAGGCAGAAAAGCAAGGGCTTTTAAAAGTCAGAATAAAAGATGATTGTTCAGTGAAAAAAAATCTAATAACATTCATGGGGAAATAACTATATGCTTGTGAGATGTACATGCGCACCTGCCAGGTGTTCAAGTGTGTGAGTGTGCATCTGTGTGTGTGTACACGTGTGGCACATGCATATGGAGGTCAGAGGTTGATGTGAGCTACCTTCCCTGACTGCTCTCCACCTGATAGTTGAGGCAGGGTCTCACACTTGAACCCAGTGCTCTCCTGGTTAGCCTAGTCTAGTCCTCAGCTTGCTCCAGGGATCCCATCCACATTCTCTCAGGGTTCACATGGGTACCGGGCATCTTAATGCTCTTCCTCATGCTGAGGGGCAGGAGTTCACCCACTCATCTATCTCCCTAAACTAGTAAATAAGAATGGACCAAGTGCGGAACGACTGGCCTCCCTCTTAGGACCATTATACATATTCCCAGGTCTAGAGGAAGAAGCAAGCTGGGTACAGAGGTCAGCAGTACCTGAGAAGGGGGAGGAGAGGAAGGAGGCTACTCTAAGAACCCTCTGCTTGAGGACTCAGGCAAACCTAGGGGCATGGCCATCTTGCCCACAGTACATCTCCGTCCTTGATTCTCTCTGGGATGTGGGAACTTGGTAAATCAAAGTCAGAAAAGGCTCTGCACATTTAGCTATGGTTTCCTGCTGCCTCATTGACAGCAGGGCTGTTGACTCTGGGCAGCTGGGGGAACCCTTACCTGTTTTGGCCATCTTGACATGACAGGGTATGGCTGAGTTACTACAGAAAGAACTCCAATGGTGTAATATTTACTTACTATTCTACCCAGACACTGGGGAAGGGCAGCGGCCTCAGGGTGTGTTTAATAATGGGGCCACACAGCCTCCTTTTCTCTCATGTTACAAGTCTTTCAATAGACTCTGTATGTGTGCGTGTCAGCATGAAAGAGAGATAGAAGAGAAAGGAGAGGGGGGAGAGAGGGAGAGAGGAGAGAGAGAGAGAGAGCGACCAACTTTTTCAACTCCGCAGAGCAGCATGATGTGTGGTGGTGATCCTTTTTTCCTTGTTCACTCTCCTAAATACTGACACTCACAGGAGAACAAGTCACACCAGTATTTTATCTATCCTTACCTACAGGGAATCCTTTTGCAAACTAAACCTGGTATGAATGGTGGAAGTGGTAATGCCAAAGGGGCATTTAAGTAGGTGTGGCATGGCCACCCACTCACTCACTAGCTCTCTAGTCTACGGCCTTGTATAGTGCCTGACACTGAGACCAGGCCGTGCATCTAGATGTTACAAGCCATTGCCTTAGGAGGACAAGCAGTTGGGGNNGTGGAGAAGGGTGAAGAAGAGTGATGGGGCAGGGGTGAGTGAGCACTCCAAGCTTTAAGTGTATCACCTCAAACAACACCTCACACAGGTCACAAGCGTCAGAGCTCAGGAATGAAGCTGTCTAGGTCAGCTGCCTGCTTCCCTGTGAGTGACACTGGCAGGGGCTAGATTTCCCATGCCTTCCCTTGCTTCTCTATGAAATGGGGAGCGTCAGATAGCTTCATCTCCCACAACAATGGGTCTTAAAAAAATTGGTGCCAAGGATCAAAGGAAGATCAAAGACATCTGGAAAGGGAAAGGAACTTCTCACACCACGATCTGGTTGAGGCGTCTCAACATCGAGAGTCAAAAATTCTAACACAGTTAACAGAGACAGGTTACACAGGAATGGTAAAACAGAATGAGCATGGCTTTGGCCTTAACTCCTTTCCCAGCTGTAAACCTGCAATTTTCTGGGAATCTCACAAACAAGAATATAAACTTCATTTGCGGGGGGGGGGAGTCCTAACTCATTGTTTAAGCCCTGGGACCTGTTGTTTTATCAGCCTGTAAAGCTACCCGATGAATCTCAGGAAATAATCTTACAGCCTTATTTACCAAAAACTAAAAAGAAAAAAGATCAAAGTTCTTAGCAACATTTCACGATAGAACTTCAGAAGTCACCAAATAGCTGTTCTTGAGATGCTGGCCTGTATGTCCTGCAAAGCCCACACACACTTATGGAGAGGG